>CAKAOH010021509.1:0-81215 GCA_916701665.1 Sebastiscus tertius | reverse complement strand
CTGCTGCATATAGAGAAATCAATACTTTTAGTATTTCATTTCAGAAATGATGCTGATAACCACCAACCCATACGACTACCCTTTTATCAGCCAGGGTGAAATCACTGTGCTGAGCATCAACGACACCGAGGAGCTGATGGCCACCGATGTGAGTGATCCTGGGTCAAATATATATATATATAATATATATATATGCAGAAACATGAAACAAAGGCTGGGCAATGTGTTGAAATCACAAAATCATTAATCAATCAAGTTATTGTCCCAGTGGCATGCAATGCATCAGACAAGACTTTTAAACTCTGGACAGCAACATGTTAAGAGAGGGTTTGTCGATACTTTCAGTAGTGTTTGGGGTGCACAGGTCTTTATCATTTTGCAATAATTATCTTGCTTATTACATGACTATTTACTAAAGAAATCAATAATTTGATACAAAATATTGATTTAGAAATGATTTTATTGATTTAAAAAAAAAAAAGTCCTCTACCTGTGTACGGAGATCAGAACTACATGTAACGTGTAACAAATTGCGACTTAACAACACTAATCACAAAGCTTCAACATGTGCGTCTGTTTCTCAGAGGGCCATCGACATCCTGGGGTTCAACTCGGAGGAAAAGGTCGGCATCTACAAGCTGACTGGCGCTGTGATGCATTATGGGAACATGAAGTTCAAACAGAAGCAACGGGAGGAGCAGGCGGAGCCCGATGGCACCGAGGGTAAGATGTCTGAGCTAAACTTAGACCAAATTAGGCTTCAGTATGGCAACATCACAGCTCACAACATACACATTTTAAGCTGCTTCACGTGTGTGATTTCTGCCTACAGTGGCAGATAAAGTGGCCTACCTCATGGGTCTGAACTCCGCTGATCTGCTGAAAGCGCTGTGTTATCCCCGAGTGAAGGTTGGGAATGAGTATGTCACCAAAGGTCAGACTCCTCAGCAGGTACTGATTCTGTTTCTACATCTGAAAATGTTCAATCTGAATATAAATTTAATTACAAGATTGTGGAATGTAACATTTACTCAAGTACTGTACTTAACTTTAATGCCCTCACTAAGAAAAAAGAAAAGCAATGGAACAAATTTTCTCTTTGCATTTTTTATGTCCTTGGGGCAATAATAACAGCAATGTAATCAATGTACACAGACCCCCACAGTTTTTTAATATATAGGCCTCTATCAAACGATGAGGTGTTGCTTCATGGTAAATGTAAAATACAAACCATGTACTGTTGTTATGCCAGTAATAGGTTACTTTACCAACATATGTCAATTTGTTATCATGGAATTAGTAGTATTACCAGTAATAGTATTATTTCCATGTATTTATTCCAGATATTTACCATATTTACAGAAGGATACTGTGAAATTATCCCAGAAATGGTGAAAAATCACACTGATATAATTTTTTTATTAAATCTAAAATGGAATAACTTTAAATACATAATATTAACAAATGATATTAACAGCAGTGAATGTTAAATAAGTTTTCTTATTTCATAAAAATGGAAAATTTATCATCTTAAAATTACTAATTTTACCGCTAGATGACAATTCAGTTGTTAGGTAGAGCAGGTTTTTAGACGGTAAAAAAATCATACAATTTTATATAAAATTATAAATTTATTAATTAACATGTTTTTTTTTAAATTATTGAAAATGATGTTGATGATACAAAAGAGTTAAAATTAGCACAACTTTAAACATGTATAGCGGGGAATGCAACATACACAACTATCCCTCTAAGTAAGGTTTGAATGCTGGACTTTTACTTGTAGTGGAATGTTTTCTCATTAGTGTGGCGTTAGTACTTTTACTACAGTAAATGATCTGAATACTTCGTCCCCCACTGATTGAAGGTGAACAATGCTATGGGCGCCCTCTCAAAGGCCGTGTATGAGAAGCTGTTCCTGTGGATGGTCACGAGGATCAACCAGCAGCTCGACACCAAACTTCCAAGACAGCATTTCATTGGCGTCCTGGATATCGCAGGGTTTGAGATTTTCGAGGTAAACGGGATTCACACCTATAATAAATAAAACAAATCTTTCTTAAAATCTCGATATAAATGTAATCGCTGTTGTTTAATCCAGATGAACAGCCTGGAGCAGCTGTGCATCAACTTTACAAACGAGAAGCTGCAACAGTTTTTCAACCACCACATGTTTGTGTTGGAGCAAGAGGAATACAAGAAGGAAGGGATCGCGTGGGAGTTCATTGACTTCGGCATGGACTTGGCAGCCTGCATTGAGCTCATTGAAAAGGTGCATCATCTTTTTGTGAACACAAATATCTACGTCAACAGTAGATGCATGTATTCCAACACTGATCCGCTTTCTTTCCTGCAGCCGATGGGTATATTTTCTATTCTCGAAGAGGAGTGCATGTTTCCGAAGGCGACAGACGGCTCCTTCAAGAACAAGCTGTACGACCAACACTTGGGAAAGAACAGCATCTTCCAGAAGCCCAAGCCCTGCAAAGGAAAGGTCGAAGCCCACTTCTCACTCATGCATTATGCCGGCACCGTAGACTACAACATCAGCGGCTGGCTGGAGAAGAACAAAGACCCGCTCAATGACACCGTGGTGCAGCTTTACCAGAAAGCTTCCCTGAAGCTGCTCTCTCAGCTCTTTGCCACATATTCCACTGCTGACGGTCAGTTCACCTTTAACGACACATTATAATGAGATTATGTATTCAACCATAGAGTTTACTACATAGGTTGTTTTTCCTCATGTTTCTGTATCTGCAGATGGAAGTAAGAGAAGTGCCAAGAAAAAGGGATCTTCTTTCCAGACGGTTTCTGCACTTTTCAGGGTAATAATCAATAATTGGATCATAATTGATGGATTGTTTTCAGTGTGGTGAGATGGAATGAGTTAGTCTAGTTGTATTAAGGCAGGGGCCGAGCATACCCCCCACCTACACCCAGATCATTTTGAAGAGACCAGAACATTTTTGCAAATTTTATTATTGCATTAATTTGGATAATTTTGCATTATTAGTTTTTTCATTTGACATTGTGTATTCATGTAAAAACAGTTCCCAGAGTTTGTCTACATGAAAAGCAGGTTTCTAAGAGTTTTCTCCACACCGCCATGAATGAATTATGATAGGAAAAAATTTATTATTAGTAATATTTCTTCACTTTTCTTGGCCTAAATCAAGGAATTTAAATTTAAAAGTTTAAAAAATATTTATCTGCCTTTTAACATCCAACCATAAGTCAATTTAAGTTGTGTACACTATAAATGTAAACTGACCTCAGGCTCAGAAATACAGATGACACGTCCTCTGTCTCCCTAGTTGTACCTACAACTCTGAAGCATTCAGAAACATTTTAAAACACAACACAACATGAACAAAGTTGTTCTCACTCCAGGGTGTGTTAGAGGACACAGAGGAATCTTTTTACATATTAAGCTGCTGCTGAATAAACAGTGACCTGCTGGAATAACTGAGCAGCAATGACTCAGCTTGTTTTTGTAATACAAAATTATTTTGTTTGTCTCCGTTCATATATTTTTCATCCATGCACCAGTCCGGGCTACTACCTGACATGTAACTTATGCCGATTTGTATGAATGAAAAAACCCAAACGTCTCAAGAGATGGGCTGCACGGTGGTGCAGTGGTTAGCACTGTTAGCACTGTTAGCACTTTGGACTGTCCAAAGACATGCAGGTTAGGTTAATTGCTGACTCTAAATTGCCCATAGGTATGAATGTGAGTGTGAATGGTTGTCTGTCTCTATGTGTCAGTCCTGTGATAGTCTGGCAACCTGTCCTCCAGCCCCCCCGCGTCCCCGAATGGGATAAGCGGTTACGGATAATGGATGGATGGATGGATGGATGGATCTCAAGAGATCATATTCTGTTCATCTTCTGCAGGAAAACCTGAATAAACTGATGGCCAACCTCCGGTCCACACATCCACACTTTGTCAGATGCATTATCCCCAATGAAACCAAGACACCAGGTAAGAAGACATTATATTCACTCTAAAGTAAAAGACAGCAGATTGATACCACTCTCAGACGCCTTTACCTCAAACAAAGGAGATATAACGTGTTAATCAGTGAGCTTTAGAGGTGCTTGTCGGTGGACTTTGTTACCTTAGTTACAGAGCCAGGCTAGCTGTTTCCCCTCGTTTCCAGTCTTTATGCTAAGCTAAGCTAACGAGCTGCTGGCTACAGCTACATATTCACCATACAGATGTGAAAGTAGTATTGATTTCTAAGTCTTGTAAAGAAAGCCAATATGCACACGTTCCCCAAAATGTTAAACTATTCCTTTAAGATGCACAGAAGGATGTAAAACCAAACTAAAAGGTGCGGTGGGGCATTCAAAACAGACAAAACTAGAAGGGCACTCAGAAAGCGTAGACTTCCACCAAGGCTGTTTCCATAAGTGAAAAATTATGTGTGTATCTGCCCTGTGATTCGGATCTGCTCCAAAATGTCATGGGTTCCTCCTCAAGCCACGCTGCACCCTTCCACCAAGTTTCATGAAAATCTGTAATCCTTCCGAAAAACAAATAAACAAACCAAAAATGTAATGTCCTTGGCGGAGGTAATAAACCAGATTGTAGTTACCTTAACTTTAGCTAAACATGTGTTGAACTGTTCATTTAACCCAACATGTATACTCAACGTAGGGTCCATGGATCACCACCTGGTCCTTCACCAGCTGCGCTGTAACGGTGTGCTGGAAGGGATCCGGATCTGCAGGAAGGGATTCCCCAGCAGGATCCTCTATGGAGATTTCAAGCAGAGGTAACACACCACACACTGTTCAGTACAGTACTGAGGTACTTGTACTTTACTTGAGTATTTCCATGTTATGCTACTTTATACTTCTACTCCACCACATCTCAGCGGTAAATATTATACTTTTTACTGTGCTTCATTTATGTGACAGCTTTAGTTACTTTTTACATAAATATTCTGATATGATATGATGTAGTACTATACTACTAATCTACGCAGTAGTATACAAAGTACCTTAAAGCTGAAGTAGGCGAGATTGGAGCAAATATGATTTAAAAAAAGTTATTTTTATAAAGCGGTCGCTATATCCTGACAGTAGTACATGAAACAGGTAACCTGAAAAAAATCATGTGCCTCTGTGTCCAAGAACGCCAAGTTCTGGTCACATGACCGGAGCACAGCCAATGGGAACGCTCGCTCTCTCTGAAATGACCTGTGATTGGTCAAAGTCTCCTGTCACGGGCTAGATTTTCTAAAGCCTGAAAACAGAGCCATGGTGAGGTGCAGAAGTCTAGTTTTCTCTCAGAACACTTGAATCACAATATGCTGAAAGGTTATTATGGAATTTTTGCCCAATGATGCCAACAATATACTGCCTACTGCCACTTTAAATTGGCTCCACATTGACAAACTACAACATTGTAATACTCTTACCTGTATTTGTTGGTGATAAAAACAGAATAATGTAATATTCTATAATAACGTAACACTGTGAAAGGAGACATTCTTTGTAATGACTACTTACTTTTGACACTTTAAGTACATTTTGCTTATAATACTTCTCTGTACTACTTCTTTGAAGTCAGGACTTTTACTTACTAATTGTAGACTGTGGTATTTCTACTTTTACTTGAGTAAAGGATCTGAGTACTTCTTCCACCTCTGCACATGACAAAACACACAAACTGACCTCCGTTTGAACCTCGACTCTCTCTGTGTGGCAGGTACAGGATTCTGAACGCCAGTGCGATCCCGGAGGGGCAGTTTATTGACAGCAAGAAGGCTTCAGAGAAGCTGCTCTCCTCCATTGATGTGGACCACGCCCAGTATAGATTTGGATACACAAAGGTATTTTATCACAAACATCTGACATTGTTTTGTTTCTGTTTATGTGTACTTATTGTTACTTAGTATTTCTTAAATATCAGACAGTAACAGCCACTTCCAATATGGTGTCTCACTGAGTCCAGCTACTTACAGTAAAAGTAAAAATATACACTATGACATTATATATTGACAGTGGTGGAATGTAACTAAGGACATTTAATCAAGTACTGAACTTAAATACAATTTGAGGTACTTCTACTTTACTTGATTAATGATCATTTCCATTTTATGCCACTTTATACTTCTTCTCTACTACATTTTGGAGGCAAAAATGTTTACCTCTTACTCCACTACATTTATTTAACAACTTTAGTTAATTTACAGATTATTATTACAACATATTAATCAACTAATAATTGATGATGAATTATAGATTAAATTACCCAGTAATATATAAGTAATTAAAATGAGCTATACCCTTACCAGCTGTAACATTAACGTGATAAACACATTAATGCATCAACAATTATAGTCCAGTAATATAATATTATTCTGAGTAACACTTCATTTTACAGGTCCGCAAATTTCATGGTAATTAGGTGATAATTAGCAAGTAAACTATTTGAAATTTCTTTGGAATTACTGCCAAATTACCCCGATATTTACCTCAAAATGTATTAATTGAATTATTAATTTAATTAAATTTAAATTTAGCTGGATTTTGGCACTACACTTGTAGTGTCAATTTCATTCTAAAAGAATCAGGAAAAAAAATGTCCCAAACGATCTTAAATTAATTTCCATTTAAATGTTATATCTTGACGACATGCAGGTGTTTTTCAAAGCGGGCCTTCTGGGTCTCCTGGAGGAGATGAGGGATGAACGGCTGGCTGTGCTGATGACTCGTATCCAGGCCGTTTCCAGGGGTTACGTCACCAGGCTGCGGCTCAAGGAGATGATGAAGAAAAGGTCCACTGGCAAATCAAGTTCTTTCATATACTTGTGACTTTAGTTTGATGAATTCAGGGAATAACATGAAATCACAGTATGTATTTTTAGCCGTGCTAGCAGCAAGGAATGGCAATGGCGGTCGGTCCACCACTTTGATCCAGACTGAAATATCTCAACAACTATTCGATGGATTGTCATGAAATTTTGTACAGACATTCATGTTCTCGAGAGGATGGATGCTACTGACTTTGGTGATCATCTGACTTTTCCTCTAGTGCCATCAGCAGGTCATTTCTTTGGTTTATAACCAAATACTTAATGACATTCCCATCAGCCTTAGCTCTACTTTGTGTTAACTGATCAGCATTAGAAATATCATCACAGTCACAGTTAAATTCTGTCTTTAGGCTTTTAAAAAAAGTCTTTATTGTTTTGCTTTTTCGCTCCATAGAGAGTCCATTTTCATCATCCAGTACAACATACGCTCCTTCATGAATGTGAAGAACTGGCCTTGGATGAGGCTCTACTTCAAGATAAAGCCTCTGTTACGAAGCGCAGAGGCCGAGAAAGAGATGCAGAACATGAAAGAGGAGTTTGCACGACTCAAAGAGGAGTTTGCAAAATCGGAGGCCAGGAGGAAGGAGCTGGAGGAGAAAATGGTCATGCTCGTCCAGGAGAAGAACGACCTTTACCTTCAAATCCAAGCAGTATGTAAACAACAAAGTGGTCTGTTTGTATTGATTTCATTCTGTCAGATAAAGAGATCAGGAGAACAAAAGAGCTTTTTTCTGTTTCTGAAATACAGCAACTACATAATCAATAGTAATGTAAGATAAGAGGAAGTGTCATTGATCTCTACAGTCCAACACAGCGAGGAGCAAAATTTAACAAAGTAAAAGAAAATAAATAGGAACAGAGCAGACGGGAGGGATTAAATAAAATTTTATATGATGATGATAACACTCAGTGGGCATTCTCCGGGTCTGAGAAGTGAAGCCAATGCTGAAGTGCCTTAAACCTGCATTCAATCTAATAGCCAGCAGGGGGCGACTCCTCTGGTTGCAAAAATAAGTCTGATTGGATAGAAGTCTATGAGAAAATGAACCTACTTCTCATTTGATTTATTACCTCAGGAAAAATTGTAAACATGAGTTTATGGTCTCAATCGCTAGTTTCAAGTCTTCTTCAATACAGCATGATGCTCATTTAGTAAATTATGATCCCATTTAGAGTCAAACCATAAAGCAGGTTATGCTTTAGGGTGTGTTTTCTTCTTATAACTTTAACCCTTTCACAGTGTGATTTCAGTTCATGAAAGTTAATTATAACATTTTGGTTGCCTGAAAATGTCTTCAGCATTCAGTTGTACTTAGCTCCGCCCTCTTGTGTCACCTCTGGTTCCAAAAAACCAACATGGTGACGGCCAAATGTTGAACTTGAGGCTTCAAAACAGAAGTCCACAAACCACATGTCAAACCAAATTTCCTCTGGGATAATGAAGTTAATCAATTAAACGAAAGCATAAGAACCTTTGGAAAAAGTATGCTTATTGAGAGTATACATAGTAAATTAGGAAAATGTTCAGAAAAATATGTTTTAACAGCACACACACAGTACACAAAATGTGCGGATATTTATTAATAATAACTGTGTGGATCTAATTATATTGAACTATTTATAAGTAATTAATAATGATGCTGTAATAACAACACAAAACAGTTTAAAAAGAATGAAATTAGCAAGAAGAATAACCATCACTTCCATCCACTTTTACTGCATTGTTATAATGCCCCATTGTGCCCCTGCTCCTCAGGAGAGGGAGAACCTGTGTGATGCTGAGGAGCGGTGCGAGGGCTTGATAAAGAGCAAGATCCACCTGGAGGCCAAAGCCAAAGAGTTCTCCGAGAGGTTGGAGGAAGAGGAGGAGATCAATGCCGAAATCACCACGAAGAAGAGGAAGCTGGAGGACGAATGTTCGGAGCTCAAAAGAGACATCGACGACCTGGAACTCACCATCGCCAAAGTGGAGAAGGAGAAATACGCCTCAGAAAATAAGGTACCTCTGATGATTTCATCCCTTTTCAACAGGTTTTACTTTAAGCAGCGGTGAAGGAAGTATCCAGGTCCGTTACTTAAGTAAACTGTAAAAATACTCCACTGCAAGTAGAAGTCCTGCATTCAAAACCTGCTTATTAAATGCTCCTCAGGTTAAGAACTTGGTAGAGGAGCTCACTACTCTTGAGGAGAAACTGCTGAAGTCTTCAAAGGAGATCAGAGGTTTGCAGGAGGTGCACCAGCAGACGTTAGATGACCTCCAGGCCGAGGAGGATAAAGCGAACTCTCTGATGAAGACCAAAATCAAACTGGAGCAACAGGTTGATGACGTAAGTCTGGACAACAAAATAATCCTCTTTTAATGGCATAATGTCCCCGGTTTGGTGTCCTTGTTTTTACTGGTTGACGTACTAGTTGAACGTCTCTTGCAGCTGGAGGGCTCACTGGAGCAAGAGAAGAAGGTGAATGCAGACTTGGAGAGATCCAGAAGAAAACTGGAGGGGGATCTGAAGCTGTCCCTGGAAACCATCATGGACCTGGAGAACGAAAGACAGCAAATGGAAGAGAGGCTGAAAAAGTGAGTTGTTGTTTGATGATTCAGTCCTGCATACTGTAGGCTATATCCTAAAGCACAAAGTGAATACAGTTAAGTTAAATTATTACCACCGAAGATTTAAGTATGTGAGGGTGGTACTCTTGCTTTCTGTCTGAGAGTTGTATGAGAAGATTGATTCCCCTACACAACGAGCAGCCAGTTAAACACGTTTTTGGCCATAACTCAAGAATCTATTGAGACAATTGTCTAACATCAAATGAAATGATGAAATGATGACATTTTGGACAGACATGGATGTAAACTGCAACTTGACTGGGTGGTGTAGGCATACAACCGCGGTGCGGTAATTCTAGTTTAATCTGTACCAAAAAAAAGAAAAGTAAAAATATCAATGCTCCATTTTATGGGAGGTTTACATGCCAAACTCTCCAGTGGTTGCCTGATAACCTCACGGTCATAACAAGACATCAGCAAATAGTCTGGCACGTAACCCCCCTAGAACAGTTTTCGTAAGGATCAAACAAAGAGGATATAACAGTTTAACAGTCTAACATTTTGGGAAATATGCTTATTCGCTTTCTTGTAGACTAGTTCCAATCAAACTAGTCTACAAGAAAGCGAATAAGCATATTTCCCAAATTGTTAGACTATACCTTTAAACTTATTTGTGAAAAAAAAACAATAAAAACCTGCATTTTCAGCAATTTAATAGTAAAAAAGCAGATTACATTGTTTTCTGTGCTGAATAAACTTTTCAGAAAGGACTTTGAAATCAGCAGCCTGCAGTGCAAAGTCGATGACGAGCAAGTTCATAACACTCAACTGCAAAAGAAGATTAAAGAGCTTCAGGTATGACTTCTAACATTAGTAGACTTATTTCAATACATGTCTTTATCATCCTATGAACCCACATTTTTTACAAGTTCATCCAATTTGACGGTAGGCTCGCACCGAAGAGCTAGAAGAGGAAATCGAGGCTGAGCGATCGGCTCGAGCCAAAGTGGAGAAGCAGAGGTGCGATCTGTCCAGAGAGCTGGACGAGATCAGCGAGAGGCTGGAGGAGGCCGGAGGAGCCACCGCCGCTCAGGCCGAGATGAACAAGAAGCGTGATTCCGAGTTTCAGAGGCTGCGTCGTGACCTGGAAGAGTCCACCCTGCAGCACGAATCCATCGCCGCGACTCTACGCAAGAAACAGGCAGACAGCGTCGCCGAACTCAGCGATCAGATAGACAACCTTCAAAGGGTCAAGCAGAAACTGGAGAAAGAGAAAAGTGAGCTGAAGATGGAAATCGATGACGTGGTGAGCAACACGGGGAGTGTTATGAAAAGCAAGGTAAGAGACTGTCTGCAGAGAAGCACGATGTTTTCTTCTCTTATCTTTTGCTCGTGATAACCACTCATGCTCAATGTTTCAGGCTAATCTGGAGAAACTGTGCAGGAGCTTTGAAGACCAAATGAATGAATATAAAACCAAAGCAGATGAAGCTCAGAGGTCTCTGAGTGATTACACGACACTCAGTGCTCGTCAGCAAACAGAAAATGGTACGTTTCTAAATGTGAAATTATCAAAATGAGCGATTAAGATGGAGAGATAAGTTAGTTTGTGTCTTCTTTATCCGGAACAGGTGAGCTTACACGCCTGCTGGAGGAGAAAGAGATCACTCTGTCCCAGCTGAGCAGAGCCAAAACTGCAGGGATTCAACAAATCGAAGAGTTGAAGAGACTTTTGGACGAGGAAATGAAGGTCTGAAGGACACAATTACGTCTGATATACAGTCTGTTACAGCCACAGCAATGATTTAAACCTGCAGTGCAGGGAAGTTGGCAAAGAAGCAGCTTGAAATTTGTGATTCTTAGGAAACTCTGTGTGTCCTTCCGTCCATCCGTCCGTCCGGTCGCATATCACACTTTAATTTCCAGAGCAGAACTCCAAAAACTATTTAACTTGGGAACTTCAAATTTGGTATGATGGTTGACAGTGTGGTCTAGTTCTGCCTTTTGGGGGTAGAAGTCCAGGATGCCCAAAATTTCAAAACATTTTGGGCACCCTGGACTTGAAGAAGGTAACAAACTGGATTGTGCACAATAGACTAGTTCCATTAGCTCCAAAAGGGCAAAACCTTTGGTCCTACTTTAGTAGGGGTATGTTAGCCATTCTCAAATTTAGCCTTGTTGGACTAGCCCCCCTCCATGATGGCGTTGGCGTTGGCCTCTGCTGGTCTGCCATGTCCTAGTAGGTTGCCAGGTTTGCATTGCACTAGAAATCACCCAATCAGTCACCATCGTTTCAAAAACAAATGTAACTAGTCATCAACATCTAGAAAAATGCAAATATTTAATAAATAATAAGTCAAGTCCTTTTGAGTCATCTGTCTCAAGTCTAAGTCAAAGTCAAGTTGAGTCTTTTATTAATGTTAGTCAAGTCTCAAGTCCTAAAATTTGAGACTCAAGTCCTCAGCTTGCTTGCAGTCTTCTTCTTCTTTGCTTTTGTCGATGCGTACAAATGAGCATCTAACCTGTGACATTATTGTGTGTTGCGTCGCCAGAGTACTCGCATGCTACCGAACAAAACGGGGACCCACTTGTAAAAACATTGTTATAACATTAATAACTCCACCTTTAACTACATCTCGCTAAAGCAGTATTAATTCAGGCATTGCACCACTGTTGTATTTTTCAGACAAAAAGCGCCCTGGCTCACGGTTTGCAGTCATCTCGCCATGACTGTGAGCTGTTGAGAGAGCAGTACGAGGAAGAGCAGGAGGCCAAAGCTGAGCTGCAGCGCTGCCTGTTCAAAGCCAACAGCGAGGTGATTCAGTGGAGAACTAAATACGAGTCGGACGCCATCCAACGCACCGAAGAGCTCGAAGAGGCAAAGTAAGAACTGTACAGCTTATCTTTCTTAGTCACTCACTGCTGATGGGTTTCTTCCCCTTTAACACAATTTCTGTTTGGTTCACAGGAAGAGGCTGGCCCAGAGGCTGCAGGAGTCTGAGGAAATGACAGAGGCAGCAAATGTCAAATGTGCATCTCTGGAGAAAACCAAGCAGCGGCTGCAGGCGGAGGTGGAGGATCTCATGGTTGAGCTGGAAAGGTCAAATGCAGCCAATGCCAGCTTGGACAAGAAACAGAGGAACTTTGACAAGGTAGGTTTGATTCTCTTCAGAAACATTTGCATCTCGTTGAGGCTGCATTGGTTACACACTTCCTCCTCTATTAGGTTCTGGCTGAATGGAAACAAAAAAATGAGGAGAGTCAATCAGATCTGGAAGTGTCCCAGAGAGAGTCTAGAGTGCTCAGTACCGAACTCTTTAAGCTGAAAAACTCATACGAAGAGGCTCTGGATCATCTGGAGACCATGAAAAGAGAGAATAAAAACCTTCAGCGTGGGTTCTGCTGCAAACACGTCATCCATATTTGGTGGTGTTTGTTTTTGACCCAAGAAGATAATGTTTTTCTTTACGTTTTCAGAGGAGATTACAGAAATCACAGAGCAAGTCGGACAATCTGTTAAAACTATCCATGAGCTGGAGAAAGCTGCAAAGCAAGCTGAGCAGGAGAAGAGAGACACCCAGGCAGCTCTTGAGGAAGTTGAGGTTTGTCTTTGGAACGACATTATACGGACATTTTCATTAAAATAATCTCAATCAAGTGTTTGTTTTCTCTCTGTAGTCTTCCCTGGAGCATGAGGAGGCCAAAATCTTGCACCTTCAGCTGGAGCTGAATCAGATCAAGTCAGAAGTGGACAGAAAGGTGGCTGAGAAAGACGAAGAAATCGACCAACTCAAGAGGAATCACCAGAGGACCGTGGACACACTGCAGAACACTTTAGACGCCGAGACGCGCAGCAGAAACGACGCCGTCCGATCGAAGAAAAAGATGGAGGGAGATCTGAACGAGATGGAGATCCAGCTGGGTCATGCCAACCGCCAGGCGGCCGAGGCCACCAAACAAATGAGGAACCTGCAGGCTCAGTTGAAGGTTTGATAAGTGGTTTGTTTGCTCATAGAAGTGTTTACATGAAGTGTTAGACCATGAAGCTCCAAGCCGTTGCCTTCTGTCCCAGGATGCCCAGGTCCACCTGGATGAAGCGCTCCACAGTCAGGAGGACTTCAGGGAACAGCTAGCGATCACAGAGCGCCGCAATAACCTGATGATGGCCGAGAACGAGGAGATCAGGGCGGCACTGGAGCAATCTGAGAGAAGTCGCAGGCTGGCCGAGCAGGAAGTGATCGACGTCAGTGAGAGGATTCAACTGCTGCACTCTCAGGTTAGGAGACAATATATAGGACGGTACAGAAGGACAAGACTAAAGGGCAGTAAAGGACATGGTATGGTCAGGTAATGCAGGATAGGACAAGGCCAGATATAGTAGGACAATGGGCCTCATTACAGAAACTTCTGAGATCCTCAGTTTAGGATGACTTTGAGGATTTTTGGTTTTACAGAAACATGAAGTGTTACCGAACTTGTCTGTGGATCTAAACTACTCACAATTTGAATCAATGTGTCATGTCTAAATGTTATCTAATGATCAGAACTCCAGCCTCCTCAACACTAAAAAGAAGATGGAGTCTGATTTAGCTCAGCTGCAGTCAGAGATGGAGGACACTGTCCAGGAGGCGAGGAACGCCGATGAGAAGGCCAAAAAAGCCATCATGGATGTAAGTCTCCTGCCTTTCATCCGATTCACTGCAGAGTCGTTTCAACGAGGCGGCGCAGATTAACTTTCACAGTGAGATCACATTTGCATACAGGCTGCCATGATGGCCGAGGAGCTGAAGAAAGAGCAGGACACCAGCGCTCACCTAGAGAGGATGAAGAAGAACCTGGAGGTGTCGGTGAAAGACCTGCAGCAGCGTCTGGATGAAGCCGAGCAGATGGCTCTGAAGGGAGGAAAGAAAGAGCTGCAGAAACTGGAAATCAGGGTATTAATCAAACTGGGACAAAATCATTCTGTGGAGACAAAAATCTAATGAAAAGTGATTTAAACTAAAACTGTATTTTTAAGGTGCGTGAGCTGGAAAATGAATTGGATTCAGAACAGAAACGCAGCAGCGAGGCTATGAAAGGTGTGCGCAAATATGAGAGGAGAATTAAAGAGCTCACTTGTCAGGTAAAAGGTTTATGTTGTTATGTAACTGAGTTTCTTGAATATGCAAAATGAGATGTGAGAGTGACATCTTGAATGTTTTAGGGTGAGGAGGAGAAGAAGAGCGTGGCAAGACTTCAGGATTTGGTCAACAAACTGCAGCTGAAATTGAAAGTATATAAGCGTCAGTGTGAGGAGGCGGTGAGTAAAAATACATGAATACTGTGTAAAATGTTTGCTTCATGTGTACTGTACCTTTCTTATATTGTTTTCTGTGACACTTCAGGAGGAACAAACCAGCGTCCATTTGACTAAAGCTCGGAAGGTGCAACATGAACTGGAGGAAGCCGAGGAACGAGCCGACATCGCAGAATCCCAGTTGAATAAATTACGAGCAAAGAGCCGTGATGTTGTCGGTAAAGCGGAATAGAAATCTACACCGGTACAATCCACTCTATCAGCTTTGTGACGATGCATTTTTCAGCTCATCCAATGGGATTTAAAATGGTTTATTTAGTTTAAGAAGTAGAATTTTTGCACCCTACAGTATAAAGGAACACTTAGCATTTCAATTTATCTGAAAAAAAAGAAAATCGAATTTGCAGAAACATGGTTTTCTTTGGACAGCAATGGTCAGTTTCAACACTAAAATCATGGTAAAATGTAATAAACTGACTTTCCACTTAGCAAGAATGTCATATAGGCAGCTGATGTGATACACTAAACAGTGACCACTTTTTTAACGGCTGTGGTTCAGGAAGTGAATTTCCCATTAATTTACTCCATTGACGTTTCAGAAAATCCTTATATAAAGAGTTATGGAACAAAGACAACCAGCTACGAGATGAATAGTGATCATAAAACATTTGATTTGGAGCAGAAAAAAAAGGGAGAAGGTACAAGACTGTGTACGTCATTATTTTAAGAGTGAAGGAACTACTAATCACCATTAACCATTGCGAATGGCGACTCACCACCTCTAGAAACTCCCGAAAAACATTTAAACTAACCATTGTCGATCTAAAATGAAGACAGATTCAGCAACTGCACGCCTTATTTCTCACCTCAGATGTTTTCGGAAACACATTTCGGTGAACTATTTTCGTAACATAAGAGAAAGTTTCCAAATGAGCCGCCATGTTGGTCCGGTTTGAAATCCGGGAGCAGACACCACGGAGCAGCACGTACGAGCACGTACACTCCGGTCACGGGTGCGGTACACATTTCCATGGTAACGGCGAGCTCCACCAATCAGATACATCGCTGTTACACTTGTTTGTGTTGTTGATTGTGGGTCGTGTAGTACTTCTCTCCATGATTGCGAATAAAACATGTTTTTCTTAAAGCTAGGTTGATATCATACAGACTTGTGGCTTCTACAGGAGCATGCAGTATACCATCGATTCACAATCTCGTAGCTCATGGTAAGTCTACCGTGGATGGTCACGACATTATGGCTAATAATCAAATCCTCATTCAGAATATGAACGGGATTTTCACTTCCAGAACCTCAATGTTGAGCTCTATTACATTAAAAGGGGCAGTTGCATTATGGGAAATGTAGGATCCAGTGTTTTGGGACGTTGCCCCATACTAGCAACTAATAGTCTGCATAATGGCGTCCTCTGCTGCTATGATTTTAACTTTTCAGTCAAACAATTCAGTTGGTTGCAATCTGCAACTGCACCACTAGATGCCACTAATTCCTACGTACTGGGATCTCCAAAGTTGGATTAATTCTCTGGGTAACATGAATGTCTGAACCAAATTTCATGGCAATCCATCCAATACTTGTTGAGATATTTCAGTCTCGACTGACTTTGCCATCCAACCATGTCTTATCTCTGTCTATGTAAAGACAGACTGACTAGTCAGATTGTTAAATCAATATATACAGAACAGAGTTTCTTACATACAGTATATACAGCATCTGGTCGCCATTCTGTGTTGTTAATCCTGGGATCAGTCAGGACCGAGCAAAGTAAACAGTGAGAGCTCAAAATGCTCAAAGAAAAGTGTCTACTCTGCAGTTATTTGTGCACTGACCTGAACTAAAACCCCAAAGACCTTTCTGAAAGTCGTTGTGTAGTAAAAACACTGTGAAATGTATCTGAACTGGGGGAAATTAATAATATTAATAAATGAATACTCGCCAAAACACAATCACATAACATATTTAATCAATAAAAGAAAAAAAGCTGTTACATGCACAGTTACATTCTTTAAAAAGTTGTTTGTGTTAACAAGAAAGAGACAAATTAATATTCAGTTTGAAGTATTTGTTCATTATAAGTCTGTAAATAAATTACCCACCACTAGTCTTGTCTTGGTACCTGCAATAAAAATAGATCGCCAAAAGATGGAGACACTTTATCTACATTTAACATTACTTCTTAAGTATTGTTTAGTCTCTTGAACCAATAAAAACATAAAATCTTTTATTTGTTAACCTGCATTTATATCCTGAATCCTGTTGTTTATCAACTAACAACAAAAAGGGAAAGCAGAGATATTTGAGATTGTACAATTTGAGAAACTGAAATGTGTGATCTCTGATATGATTACTAATAAAATATATAGTTGCATAACAGATATGCGGTTAGTTAATTATAAGAATACTGACACAACCTGGTAACAAACGCTAAATTGGAGAAAAATGAATGCATTAAACCAGCATGGTTACACTCAGATGCTACTAGCACACTGTTTAACTAAAAACTGAAGCACACAGCTGACAATGACAATTTGCTCATTTACACTGCCGTGACCCACCAATTCAGCTGTAAAAATCACATTAGCATCGGCTCACAGCTTCAGCTGAAAACCAAAATAGGAGATAAAAACTCAGATAAAGACAGGCCTGACATTTAGGCATTGTAGAAAAGCCTGTGAGTTAAAATGGACCACGTCAAAATCCTCCTTTTTCACTCCTGTCATCGGTGCAGTAATCAGTAGCAGCTGGTATGTTCATGACATTTGTAGAAATCCCTGTGAAGCAGGGTTAGAGTTACTGTGGTGCATGTGTGACTTTCAGCAGGGGAGGCTTATGTACGAGTGCTGAAGGTAACCTCCAAGTGAAGAGAGAGTACAAAGAGGAGGACGGGTGGTAGTTGAGGAGCTGACAGGTTGTTGCTTGCACTAACAGGACACTAAGTGGACAGGAAGGGACAGACACACACAGTCCACCACTTCCACAATATTTTCAAAGACTGTAGGGTTATTCACTCACACTGGAGAGGCTTGTTTAGGTAGCAAAAATATTCAAATTAGGAAATTACAGATTTACACAGAGAACATAGGCTACAGTATACAAACAGAGGACGCTACAAAGAAAGAATTAGGAAAGACTGGGAAAAAATAAGATCAAACAATAATCTTAAAGACAATATACTGCTACAAAGCCAGAACACAGCAAAAACAATCGTAGCTAAGACTGCTCATCCATCATGTCAGACATAGAAAAAAACTGACTTGATTTTCACCAGTTCGTAAAACAAACATAAAAGGCACACATGAGGTTATTTACTGATATAAATTGGATTTGAAGCTTTGATTTTGTTGCTCGGTGTGATTCCTTATTGTCTACATACACTCTGCTTTACTGCTGGTTATTAAGAGATTTGATGTATTTTCAAGATAACAACCTGCTGTTCACACTTGCTCCCCCTAATGTAATGACAGCTCAAGTTACAGACGCTCTCCCATGCTTATTTTAAATGTGGTAACAAAGCTGCCGTCATGTGTTGCTACACATGCACACACCGGAGGCCTTCATGTGTTAAGTTGTAGACAAAGCAGACAAACCAGGCAACTTCCCTCAAGGTGGCTGGCTATCACTAACCTTGGCATGAGATACATGGCATGAGATATGTTGCAGACAATTGAGTTATGGTTTTAATAACAATTACAATTTGAATCCAAAAGCAACAGAGTAAAGTAGCATTTGTAGTAAAATAATGTACCACCTTGTCCAAAAATATTGAAAATCTTCTTTCTCTAATATTAAGTTCAGTGTCTGTATAGTTTACTTTAACTGGTGGTGTGCCACAGGGTTTGATTCTTGGCCCATTTCTGTTCTCTGTGTACAAGTTCATACAAAGCGTATTTATTAATCTTTTTGTTATCTAATCATTACATTGATGATGCACCACTATTTCTCTATAATTTAAATAATACTATAAAAACTATATATTATAATTACTTATTATAATATCATTTTATATTTAATACTATAATTTAAATGCTATGACTGAAGGTAAAAACAATATTCTTAGTGCAATAAAATAATAAATAGAAGTCTAAATAAACTGAAGTCTCCAGTAGTTGAATTAAGTTAACAGCTGTGCTATTTGTAGGACAAACCTGACAGATTTTACCAGCCAGTTAAGACTACAATTTGAAGAATGGAATAAATGAGACCATTTAAAACAGTTCTGGGAAAATCCTGAGCCTCATTGCCTGTTTTCTTTGTGTCAATTTTGTTTTTCATGAAAAATCAAGAAATTCTATAGGCAGGTTTTGTATTCGTTTACATTTATTACCTCATTTATTATATTTTTTCAGTATAGTTATTCAGTTATTGGGTGATACCACTGGATAACAGAGATTATGTTGATTTAGGGGATATAAAACACTTGGTGATACCATACAACCACTATTAAAATAGCAAAAAAACAAAGACATACAAACTAGGGCTGCCACAATGTCGGATTTTCACTACACGATTATCGTGGCCAAAAGAACGATAACGATATTATCGTGTTACTATAGAAAATTAAAAAAAATAAATAATGTTGTCTGTCTGTAACTTTGTTTATTGTACCCTTTGTCTCTTTTTTGGGAAATGAATTACACTCAAAATACAACTGTAGTGAGGAGAGAGTCTGGAACCAAAGCTGTACAAAAGCGTGATTTAAGAGGCACTGGATTATTTACACAATATTATCGTGTGTATTATTAACATAATATCAATATTTCATTTTTTATACATCACGGTTATTGTCACTACCGGTATATTGCGACCCCTAATACAAAAAGTGTTCTATGGCAAGCTCCAAAGTGTTAAAAGGTAATGAAAGATTCTGAAAGCCTTTACTTATATTTTCAATATACAGCCGTGGCCGGAGGCATTATGTTTTCAGGTTGTCCGTCCATCTGTCTCTACGTGTATGTATGTCCGTCCGGTACATTGTTGTGAACACGAGATCTCAGGAACACCTTAAGGGAATTTCTTCAAATTTGGCCACTTGGACTCAAAGATGAACTGATTAGGTTTTGGTGATCAAATGTCACTGTAACCTTACATCTGTCCCATTCTCGTAATATCTCAGTAACGGCTTGAGTGAATTTCTACAAATTTGGCACAGACGTCCACATAGATTCGAGGATGACCTGATTCGATCAAAGGTCAAGGTCACTGTGACCTCAAAAAATACATCATATTTTGGCCATAACTCACAAATTCATACCCTAAATGTTGCAATTTCACACAATCATCTAAAATGATGAAGTGATGGCATTTTGGACAGACATGGATGTAAACCGCAACATGACTGTTTGGCGAAGGCATACAAGCAGTCATTTTTAAATCATTGACTTAACTTTGCAAATCCAGTCTACCGATTGGCTGAATGCAGGTGTACTGTTTATGATATGTGCAGTGTCCACCTGTAAAATGTCAAGCTTCCTTCCAGATCAAGCATTACATGTACTTAACCTTGAGAACCTTTTAATTGAATTATTTATAATTGGTATGACACATATTCAACATATGTAAGCGTTGTTGAATAACATCCTAAATACAAATTCAGTAGAGTTCCCCGATAAGAAGCAATCTGATTTGTGCATTAGACAAAAAATAAATTTTCTCGTGACACATTCCAAAACGTAATGTTAACATTTTACTGACATATGTCTGGAGTTTAATCCGGTTAATCCAAGCAAGGTGCCTTGGAGGAGAATGAGCAGGTGGTCCTGGATGAACATGAAGGTCATGATGCATCATGGAGACATTTAAGTTACATATAGATTCTACCCTTAAATACACACAGTGACAAATTTCTGTCTCTAAATCAACGTTATCACACGAAACACAGCAGCTCATTATGCATTAAACATGTAGCCCCACTGAGGAGCAACACAAACGTTCAGTAGCTAATGACAGTATGGAAGGCATGTAAAAATAGTGCTTGAGGATCATCACCTGTCGCTGCTGACATGTTCCTATTACCACTAGAAGATCCTGTGCCATATTTAAGTGTAGAGCAGAGATCAATAATGCGACTTGATTGACATTTGCCAAGTTTGGAGCATCCGGTTTGCTTCAGCAGCACATTCGTCATGATAAAAGGAGCCTCAGCCTCCCGCTGGTGTTCACTTAGAGTCCTGCTGCACTGACTATTGGTATCATCCATCATTTTCCCCTCTGGCATCTGTCAACATTGGTGGGTTTGATTCAATTCTACTGGGGTGTGTAAACCCGGTAAGTAAGATACAAATTAGATTACAAATATTTTTGAAATGTTTAATAAATTGCTCGTACTCACTTTCTTACTTTTTTTACCTTCAGATATCAACATGAGCAGTGATGCCGAGATGGCCCACTATGGGCCGGCAGCCATCTTTCTCCGCAAACCTGAGAAGGAGAGAATCGAGGCTCAGAACCGACCGTTTGATGCCAGAACAGCCTGCTTTGTGCCTGATGCCAAGGAGCTGTACATCAAAGGTCTCATCCAGAGCAAAGAAGGTGGCCAAGTCACCGTGAAGACTGAAGCTGATGAGGTAAATATGTCTGTATACAACTCAATTACTATGCAATAAATAATGTATCATTCAAAACAAGAAAATCATATTGTACAGAAATGGAACCAGTGGCTGCCTGAAAGGTGGGGAAAAAACATATAGCAAAGGAACAGTGGGTAGGATTTCGGGGATCTAGTGGCAAAAGTGGAATATAATATTCATAACTATGTTTTCACTAGTGTATAATCACATGAAACTAAGAATCATAGCTGTGTTTCCATTCAAGTGTCAAGCGAATTTTAAGCAAAAAAGAAATGTGAATTAGGCGCGTTTCCATCAACTGGTTTGGAGCAAATTAACTCGGTTTGTCGGCTACTGAGTAGTTTGGTCAGAAGATGGCGCTATAGGCTGCATGGCTATAATCTGCCAGTAAACAGAGTAGAAGATGTAGAGGTTGCAATAGAAAAGTGGAAAGATGTTTGAGGAATTTGTTTCAACTGGGCAAGTTGTAATTATTCTTTCATGTCAGCTACTATTGGCCTGGTTTCATACTGTCCGGAAACGAAGACAAGCATTCACATGTTATATATATATATATATATCAAATAAGGGCAAAAAGACAAAAAAAAGTGTAATAGAAATACGGCTTTTGTGTTTTCTTTAGCTTTAGCTAAAGCTTTCTTTAGCTTTCTTTAGCTTATTATGAGCCCTTCATAGGCAGCTGGTCCTCTTCACAGAGTCCGCCTTGTTGCTTCACCATGTTTCTACAGTAGCCCAGAACTCTGGAGAGAGCTTTTAGCATTTTTACGTTTCCTGAAGGCCACCGTAGTTCTCCGAATAAAGATGGTATCTAACCGAGGCGGAAGGCATTTTGTGCTCGGTAGCTCAATTTACCGTAGTCTCGGAAAGGGAGTAGTGAGTGGAGGGGTATTCAGTTGGTTGCAATCTGCAACCACACCACTAGATGCTGCCAAATACTACACACTGCACCTTTAAAACTGGTTAGTGTAACATAAAGAATATATGTTTTGTGATAAATGGCCCATAACATGCAAAAACACCAGTATTTGGTCCTTTACTTATTTTACTAAACCGACATTTTATTAATTTTTAATGTAAAATGTTATATTCTAGTTTATTCTCAAATGCTATTTCTCTTTGCTTGTTGATGAATCCTGTTCGTTCTGCAGCAAGAAAATCCTATTTTCTGCAGTCGATATCATTTCATCTTCTCTTCTCACTTTATTTTCCAGACTGTAACAGTCAAGGAGGAAGATTGTCATCCTATGAATCCCCCAAAGTACGACAAGATTGAGGACATGGCCATGATGACCCACCTCAATGAGCCCTCTGTGCTGTTTAACCTCAAAGATCGTTATGCAGCATGGATGATTTATGTACGTAATTAGAGGGACATTTTCACCTCTCTATTTTGAGTCTCACTCTCTTACCTGACACACTGTATATTGTCATCTGCAGACCTACTCCGGGCTCTTCTGTGTCACTGTAAACCCCTACAAGTGGCTGCCGGTGTACGACCCAAAGGTGGTGGCGGCCTACAGAGGGAAGAAGCGCATGGAGGCACCACCACATATTTTCTCCGTCTCTGATAATGCATATCAAAATATGCTAACAGGTAAGGAAGAGTGAGAAGCATTGAGACTTTGACATTGAAGGTCAACATCTGCCCTTGTTTAAACAAACCAGACATGGTACTAAATGTACTAAATGTGAATATTTTGTTTGTGTATCATCCCATTGCTCACAATAACAGGGCCTTTAAGCCACTTTGTCACATTAAACTAATGCATCACTTCATCAAGACAAAACTGTCACTGAAGTTGATCTTTTATCATCAACAGATCGTGAGAACCAGTCTGTCCTGATCACGTGAGTCATGCCGCATATTAGTAAAAATGTGTCTTACAATTCAGTCAATAACAAATGTACAGTTTTTTGATTCTGTGTTCACAGTGGAGAATCTGGTGCAGGGAAAACCGTCAACACTAAGCGTGTCATCCAGTACTTTGCGACAATCGCAGTGGCTGGTGGTGACAAGAAAGAGCAGTCAGCTAGCAAAATACAGGTAATCCCTCAACAATATACAAGCCCGAAAAAAAACACAAAACTACAGTTGGATTGTGATGAAGCTGGCTGTGTTTTCCAGGGGACGCTGGAAGATCAAATCATTTCAGCGAACCCTTTGCTGGAGGCCTTTGGGAATGCTAAGACTGTGCGGAATGACAACTCCTCACGATTTGTAAGTATGAGCCAGTTGGTCCAGCGGTCCAAGGACTGCAACCTTGTCTTATTCTTTGAAAATTCCCCAAATTAGAATGATTAGAAACCTTCATGGTTTCTTGTGCAATTTCACAGAGGATTTTATATTTCATAGGGTAAATTCATCAGAATTCACTTTGGAACGACAGGAAAACTGGCGTCTGCTGATATTGAAACCTGTGAGTTTGATTTTCCGCATTAATAATGTTCATTATATGTATACTTACAACCAGGCGGCAACTTCCAGCTCTGAAAAGTGAAGCCAATGCTGAAGTGCCTTAAACTTGCATTCTTTCTAATAGTCTAATAATCTGTTCGCAAAAAATAAGTCAGATCGTATAGAAGTCTGAGAAAATGACCCTACTTCTCACTTGATTTATTCACTTGGGTGGTCTAGCAGCAGTCTGACAACACCATAAATTAAATTTATTTAACCACAATAACAAAAAACATATTTTGGCTGTCACACTAGTTACAAGTTGTTACACAAATAAACTTTTCTTAGATACAAGTAAGGGGGCTTCAGGGAAAATAGGTTGAGAACCACTGCTTTTGGGCGTGGCTATCTTCAATTGATATGTTGCTACCACGATGTTTTCCGGTCTGGGAGTTGTCCGCGTTTTCATCTTACAATTTTACCCCTTCCACGTTGTGTTTTTAGTTAATGAAAGTTAATTGTAACATTTTGGTCACCTAAAAATGTCTTATTAAGCGTTCGGTTGTACTTAGCTCCACCCTCTCGTGTCACTTCTGGTTGCAAAAAATCAAGATGGCAACGGCCAAAATGCAGAACTCGTGGCTTCAAAACCGTAGTCCACAAACCAATGGGTGACGTCACAGTGATTAGATCCACTTCTTATATAACGTCTATGAATACAACTGACAATCATCCTTTAATATATGATCCAATGTAGATTTGCTGGAGAAGTCGAGAGTGACGTTCCAGTTGTCTGAAGAAAGGAGCTACCACATCTTCTATCAGATAATGACTGGCCACATATCAGAGCTTATAGGTATGCTGAGAACATTATATCTTTATCAGATTAAGATATTTTGAAGAATAAATAAAGAAAATATGTTTTTGTTTCTCTCTTTAGGAATGCTTCTCATAACAACAAACCCATATGACTTCCCCATGATCAGTCAGGGGCAGATCACTGTTGCCAGCATCGACGACAAAGAAGAGCTGTTGGCCACTGATGTGAGCTATCGCTTTATCACTTTCAGTGGCATACACATGGATTTTATTGCTTTCTACTAACTTTAAATTGAATGTATCAGGCTGCCACTGATATCTTGGGCTTCACCAATGAAGAGAAAATGTCCATCTACAAGCTGACCGGCGCTGTACTGCATTATGGGAACATGAAGTTCAAGCAGAAGCAGCGGGAGGAGCAGGCGGAGCCCGATGGCACCGAGGGTGACGTTTCTCGCTTTGGTCTTTTTGTTAACAATGAAAACATGCCGACGATATTAATGTGGTGTTTATCTCTCAGTGGCAGACAAAGTGGCTTTCCTCATGGTTCTGAACTCTGCTGACTTGTTGAAAGCCCTCTGCTACCCCAGAGTGAAAGTGGGGAATGAATACGTCACCAAGGGCCAGACAGTCCCCCAGGTACCGTGACTGCTCCAAGATTTAACCTGTTTGCATAAAAAAAATATATACATTTTTGTGTGAGTGATTCTTCAAAATCTCCTGATCAGGTCACCAATGCAGTTGGTGCTCTGGCCAAGTCCGTCTATGAGAAGATGTTCTTATGGATGGTTATACGAATCAACGAGATGCTGGACACGAAGCAGCCGAGGCAGTTCTTCATCGGGGTGTTGGACATCGCTGGATTTGAAATATTTGATGTGAGTTTGGACACTTAAGCTCTGGTCAGTTGATGGTGATGATTCTCAGTTTTGTGTTGATATGAGTTCATTCTCCTATTTAGTACAACAGCATGGAGCAACTCTGCATTAATTTCACCAACGAGAAGCTGCAACAGTTTTTCAACCACCACATGTTTGTGTTGGAGCAAGAGGAATACAAGAAGGAAGGGATTGACTGGGAGTTCATTGACTTTGGTATGGATTTGGCAGCCTGCATTGAGCTCATTGAAAAGGTAGGATTAATCTACCGCACATCAGGATGTATTTTATTTTTTAGGCACCTTATATAATGTATGATACATTCAACAGCCAATGGGCATCTTCTCCATCCTTGAAGAGGAGTGTATGTTCCCAAAGGCCTCAGACACTTCCTTTAAGAACAAACTCTACGACCAGCATCTTGGAAAAAACAATGCTTTCCAAAAGCCAAAGGTGGTCAAAGGGAAGCCGGAGGCTCACTTCACTCTGTTGCACTACGCCGGCACCGTGAACTACAACATCACCGGCTGGCTGGAGAAGAACAAAGACCCTCTGAATGAGTCTGTGGTGCAGCTTTACCAGAAGTCATCAATGAAGCTGCTGTCTTTCTTGTATGCTTCATTTTCTGGTGATGAAGCAGGTACTACAAAGCTTTGGGATAATTATAAGACCCCTCCATCACCTACTGGGATTCAAACGTTAGCAAATACCAAATAATTCTTCTGTCTGCTTGTAGACTCGGGCGGAGACGCTGGTGGCAAAGGTGCAAAGAAAGGAGCGAAGAAGAAGGGCGGCTCGTTTCAGACTGTGTCTGCAGTTTTCAGGGTACAGAAGTGATAATAATCTGTTTTGGATTTGACTTTCTTGTCCTGCAAAGATTTAATGACGATCGTTCTCCTGCAGGAAAATCTCGGAAAACTAATGACCAACTTGAGGAGCACCCATCCTCACTTTGTGCGTTGCCTGATTCCAAATGAGATTAAAACACCAGGTACAAATTTACGAGACAAACTGCTTATATCCAGTGGAAAACTCTGTCCAAGTCAAATTGATCACTATAAGCGGATAATTATTATAACAACATTCTTTTTCTTTATTTCCCATGCAAATTACCATTTAATTGATAATTGTATATTTATTACATGAATATAGATTAATGAAACGGACAGCTCGGTGGTTGTTTCGATGCATTTTTAAATCTTTAACAGTGATCTGTAGGCTATCATTGCCGAACTGGTAGCAGAGTTTGAAAACAAACATATTCATAAATTCATCATAGGAGTAAAGTAAAAAATAGAATTACTGTAGTTTTAAAATATTTTCCATATGCTGTCATGCATGAAAAGACCCAAAATGAACACGTACTACTTGATTAATGTAAGCAAATTATTTAAACCGCATTTAAGAAAGATTCTGTCCCAAGCTTTCTGATCCATATAAGCGGTTGATCACTATAAGGGGTTTCCACTGTACATAGGCTGTTGTTGATGCAAATTAAGATTAAGAATATGATGTTGAAATATGCTGTAACACTTCATTTTATAGGTCCGCAAATTTCATGGTAATTAGGTGATAATTAGCAAGTGACCTATTTGAAATGTCTTTGGCATTACCCCAATATTTACTTCAAAATGTATTGAAAATTACTTTGTTATAAACATTATTTAATAATTACCGTATATAATGAAATAGCATATAATTGTTAAAATAGAGCCCTTAGGCTTGAGAAGGGGCTGCTCTTCATCGGAGGTGGAAGAAGACACTTCTGATCAGGAACAAATCTCACCATAGTGTGACTTATTGTCTACACAAATGTTAGCTAATGTAATGATTCAGGGAGTGTTTTAAGAAACATTTGCTAACAAATTAAATTTATTATTATATTATTAAATGTATTTAATAAATTATCAGCTATTGTGAAATAGCGTAAAATAATTATTAAATAATGTTTATAATAAAGTAGCTTTGAGTTAAATATTGGGGTAATTTGGCAGTAACTCCAAAGAAATTTCAAACAGGTTACTTGCTAATCATCACATAATTACCATGAAATTTGCAGACCTGTAAAATGAAATGTTACCAAATCTGCTCCCAGTGTCTGTTGTCAATCAGTTCATGTTGACTGCACTGTAGGCATCATGGACAATCACTTGGTCATCCACCAGCTGCGCTGTAACGGCGTGCTGGAGGGCATCAGGATCTGCACGAAGGGATTCCCCAGCAGGATTATTTATGCTGACTTCAAGCAGAGGTCAGCACTGATTCCTAACTGAAGGAACAGCATAAAGATCACTAATACTATATTATTCCAGTTTGTGATAATCTATCTTTATCTAAATGTGAACAGGTACAAGATCCTGAACGCCAGTGCCATCCCTGAGGGACAGTTCATCGATGGAAAGAAAGCTGCTGAGAAGGTTCTTGGTTCGATTGATATCGATCACACTCAGTACAGATTTGGGGCTACAAAGGTATGTGTTCAAATAAGGCCTCATAAGGTTACCTTCTTAAAGCTTTTGGAAACACTGCGTATAGACTTTAGCCTTTTAGAAGCAACGCATTGCTTAATTTTAATGCAGGATTACCACACCATATTGTTTCAGGTCTTCTTCAAAGCTGGCTTACTCGGCACTCTGGAGGAGCTACGAGATGAAAAACTGGTTTCTCTTGTGACCCAGACTCAAGCATTGTGTCTTGGTTATCTCATGAGAAAAGAAATGTCCAAATTAACGGCTCAAAAGTAAGATCAACACCAAGAATTCTCCTCTACAACGATAGAAACTAAACTAATACCACTAAAATCTGTTACTGCATATCTTAGAGACTGCATCTGGATTCTGCAGTATAACCTGCGCTCGTTCATGAGTGTGAAGCACTGGCCGTGGATGAAGCTGTTCTTTAAAATAAAGCCACTTCTAAAAAGCGGAGAGACCGAAAAGGAGATGGCGACCATGAAAGAGGACTTTGTCAAAGGTAAAGAGGATCTGGTAAAGTCAGAGTCCAAGAGGAAGGAACTTGAAGAGAAAATGGTTTCTCTTTTGCAGGAGAAAAATAACCTCCTTCTGCAAGTACAATCTGTGAGTGTCATCGCAAATAAAAGCCACTGATCGCAGTCAAGTCATCCAAACGATCATACATTAGCGTCGTTCTCGCCGTGTTGTTTTCTTCTTAGGACTCAGAAAATCTTTGCGATGCAGAGGAGAAATGTGAAGGCTTGATCAAGAGCAAAATCCAGCTGGAGGCCAGACTCAAAGAGGTGACCGAGAGGCTGGAGGATGAGGAGGATATGAACGCTGAGCTGACCGCCAAGAAGCGGAAGCTCGAAGACGAATGCTCTGAGATTAAAAAAGACATCGACAACCTGGAGATAACTCTGGATAAAGTGGAGAAGGAGAAACATGCCACAGAAAACAAGGTTTGTGATTTTGCCTGTGCTGTTTGGTTGGTACCTCCATGTATCTCCTTCTTAATGGAGCAGGGTATCTCAAAAACAACTGCAATTTGGTTGTGGTCAGTTTGCCCATTGGCAAACAAACAACAGATGGGTTCCTGGACAGACAGAGCCACCATGTGGCCTTTTATAAAACTATTTGCTTTTTTGCTAACAACCTCTAGACCACACCCCATTTCTGGCAGATCTTTCCCAATTTGGATTTGAATGTCCTCGTTTAATTTGGCTCATTTCATATTTTTCATTTTTTTTTTTTTTTTTTTTTTTTTTTTTTTACAATTAATCCTTCCGGATCAAGCTTGGTATTCTCCAAAAATTATATTGTTTCATCATATTGTGAGTTATGACTTGTGTCAATTTTTATTTTATAATTAATCCTTGTACCAAGCCGTGTTTGTTCCAGATCAGGATTAATATTCTCCAAAAGAGAAATTCAATGGAATTTGGTCTCAATTTTTCCCAATTTTGAAATGAAACACTTTTTTTTTAACACTCCTCTTACACCTTTCATACAAACTTTATTTAATTTGGTTCATTACATGTTTGGACGATCCCAAAGAAAATTCAATTTTTCTTTTTTACAATAATTGGTTGCCAGTTTGGTATGGGCATGAGCTTCTTTACATAAATTGTTACAATTCTTACACATATTTTTACACTTGCAATCACGTTTATTTTTTTAGAGTTTTCATAAAAACATGAGCAATTTATAAAAAGATTAATTTGTTTCATTAAAGTATATTCAGCTGATTTGTACTTTTACATAACTACCATTTTGAATGCAGGACTTTTACTTGTAATGGCGTATATTTTACATTGTGATGTTTTAATAGTATATTATTTCTGCAAACACATTTAGTTGACACAGTATATGAGCGTTTCACCTAATAATAATTATTTTAATGGCCATAAATTAATGGTGAAAAGTCATATATTGTTAGTTTTTTCAATAATTGATACTTGTACCAAGCCCTATTTTTCCCTGATCAGACTAGGTATTCTCCAGCCTTGGGAGAACTATGTGCTCTCAGAGTGTTTTCTAGTTGTGCTTCATGTTTTTGTTCATAATGAATGTGTAATAATGCGTACTACCTATCGCAGGTTAAAAACCTAATGGAGGAGCTAGCTGCTCGGGATGAAAACATCGGCAAACTGACCAAAGAGAAGAGAGCCCTTGAGGAGGCTCATCACCGGGCTCTGGATGATCTTCAGGCTGAGGAAGACAAAGTCAACACTCTGACCAAAGCCAAGGCGAAGCTGGAACAGCAAGTGGATGATGTGAGTCGCTGTAGACAAAAATACATCCTGGTGTTACTTGACATCTTAATTAACTTTCTTCAATTTGCTGTCAAGCTGGAGGGTTCACTGGAGCAAGAAAAGAAGATCCGCATGGACCTGGAGAGAGCTAAGAGGAAGCTGGAGGGGGATCTGAAACTAGCTCAAGAATCCCTGATGGACCTGGAAAATGACAAACAACAATCTGAGGAGAAGATTAAGAAGTAATGCACTGATCAGGTACAGCGTGTATGATGATGATAATATAGTAATAAACTGACATCTTGTATCTTCTCGTCCTTGCAGGAAAGAATTCGAGAACAACCAGCAGCTCAGCAAAATTACAGACGAGCAAATGATTAATAACCAGCTTCAGAAGAAGATGAAGGAGCTCCATGTAATAAAACTAACATTAAAGTCAGACTTATATAACAACCCTCATGGTATGCTTACTGTATTTTTTTTGTTTTAAGGCTCATATTGAAGAGCTAGAGGAAGTGGTCGAGGCTGAGCGAGCCGTCCGGGCGAGGATCGAGAAGCAGAGGTGTGATCTGTCCAGGGAGCTGGAGGAGATCAGCGAGAGGCTGGAGGAGGCCGGAGGAGTCACCTCCGCTCAGATTGTGATGAACAAGAAACGCGAAGCCGAAATCCTCAAACTACGGCGTAACCTTGAGGAGTCCACGCTGCACCACGAGGCCACGACCGCCGCGCTGCGCAAGAAGCAGGCAGACAGCATGGCAGAGCTGGGAGAGCAGATCGACAACCTCCAGAGAATCAAACAGAAACTGGAAAAGGAAAAGAGTGAGATGAGGATGGAGATCGATGATTTGTCCGGTAATATGGGAACAGTTGCAAAAACCAAGGTGAGATCTTTTTTAAATGTGGGATACTGAGGGCATTAGCAAAACGAATGAATGCAGAACTGACTTAGCTTTTACACACTTTCAGGTGCACCTGGAGAAGACCTGTCGCTCACTTGAAGATCAGCTTATGGAGCTAAAGACCAAGAGTGATGAAAACATGCGACAAATTTATGACCTCTCCAATCAGAGGGCTCGTTTTCAAACTGAGAATGGTAATTATGTTCCTCCTCTTGTTAAAATTCATAAAGTTAGAGTTTTAATAAGTGATGGAGGAAGTATTTTGATCCTTTACTAAAGTAAAAGTACTAATACCACACTGTGAAAATACTCTGTAACAAGTAAAAGTCCTGCATTGACAATGTTATTTCAGTTAAAATATGTAAGTGTAATCAGGAAAATATAGTTAATGTATTAAAACTGTGAGTATGTTCTACCATTCTATCATTAGATTATTATTATTACTCATGCATTAATGTAGAAGAAGCGTTATACTGTTGTAGCTGGTTGAGCTTGAGCTCATTTTGAACTATTAAGTAATAATTATTCTCGTTATGGATTAATCTGCTGATTAGTTTTCTCCATTAATAAATTGATTGTTTGGTTTGTAAAATGAGAAATTGCCGTCACAATTAGGGATGTCACGAGAACCAATGCTTCGGTAGGCTACCAAGTCAAAATACAGTACCACACCACAGGTACCTGGGCAGGGCATTGAGACTAACGTTGCCCCGGGAACCATAGAAAATGTGTTTGGGATGAACGGAGATCTTCCCCGGGTCGAAAGGGACTTTTGTGGTTGAAATCGGCAGAAAGAGTGCTAGTTCGCGTTAGCTGTTAGCAACCGGTAGGCAGCACAGTCGTGCTTGGCAAAATAACGAAGCTAACAGCTAACGTTAACAGAGGTTAGTGTTTTTGTAGGCCAACCAGTTCAGTTCTATGCTTTGCGTACATAAATCTTAATTTGGAAAGTATTTGGAAACTAACGTTATCAAATAATTGTAGTGGAGTAAAAAGTACAGTACTTCCCCTTGGCTTCCAAAATGTAGTGGAGTAGAAGTGGAAAGTAGCATGAAATGGAAATACTCAAGTAAAGAACCTCAAATTTGTACTCAAGTACAGTACTTGAGTAAACGTAATTAGTTACTTTCCACCAGTGTTTTTATTTGAAACATATTTTCTTGTTTGACTTGCCGTAGTTGAATATTCTCGACAAATAGAAGAGAGAGAGAGTCTCATCTCCCAGCTGACGAGAGGAAAACAGGGATTCACGACGCAGATTGACGAGTTAAAGAGACTGATCGAGGAGGAAACGAAGGTACTCAAAGGTTTGAAAACACTGTTCTGCTTTACTTGGCTTTATATCTTCATGATGTTTTTTATTACCTGTCCTCCTCGACAGGCTAAAAACGCCTTGGCTCACAGTTTACAGTCGGCCAATCACGACTGTGATCTCCTACGGGAGCAGTTTGAGGAGGAGCAGGAGGCCAAAGCTGAGCTTCAGCGCAGTTTGTCCAAAGCCAACAGTGAGGTCGCTCTGTGGAGGAACAAATATGAGACTGATGCCATCCAACGCACCGAGGAGCTGGAGGAAGCAAAGTAATCATATACACAGAGATTTGAATCAATGCATCAGTCTAATGTTGGCTTTAATATTAGACAGACAGGCCCTGATATGTTAAAGAGTAAAAGAGTGCACATCATATTTCATCATTTATTTTTATTAAAGGAACAGTGTGTAGGATCTGGCGGTATCTAGCGGTGAGGTAGCAGATTACAACATCTCCTGTGTGCCAAGCATGTAGAATTGCTACGGTGGTCGACGTGAAAACGGCCCTCTCTGGAGCCAGTTGCTGTAAGAGTAGACTGCTTTGATTGTGTGTACTCGGGAAGTGAGTGGTGAAGCGAGAGAGAAAGAGCGGAGGCGACGAGAGCCTTCCAAAACCATTGATATCTGTCTATGTCTATCTATCTGTTGTATTCTAACACTCACTTTATTTTTAGTCCCTTAAAGGAACAGTGTGTAACATTTAGGAGGATCTATTGGTAGAAATGGAATATAATATTAATAAGTATGTTTTCTTTATCGTATAATCACCTGAAAATAAGAATCGTTGTGTTTATTATTACCTTAGAATGAGCTGTTTATATCTATGTAGGGAGCGGGTCCTCTTCACGGAGCCGGCCGTCATTTTTCTACAGTAGCCCAGAACGGACAAACCAAACACTGGCTCTAGAGAGGACCATTCACGTATTCACGTCGGCCACCGTAGTTCTTCTACATGCTTGGCACACAGGAGAAGTTTCAGCTGGTTGCAATCTGCAACCTCACCACTAATTGACGCCAGATCCTACACACTGCACCTTTAACAAATGGCTCCTTGATAACATTTTAATAATAGTGGTTTAATTTTTGACAGGAAAAAGCTCGCCCAGCGTCTTCAAGAGGCTGAAGAACAAATCGAAGCAGTGAATTCAAAGTGTGCCTCGCTGGAGAAAACAAAACAAAGACTTCAGAATGAGATGGAGGATCTCATGGTGGACGTGGAAAAATCCAACAGCTTAGCCGCCACCCTCGACAAGAAGCAGAGGAGCTTTGACAAGGTATTGTGCTTAATACCACATAGATTTGTATATATTACATCAGTAATTATGACGAGATATAATGTTTGAATGAATTCAGATTCTTGTCGAGTGGAAGCAGAAGTACGAGGAGTCTCGAGCTGAGCTTGAAAGCGCTCAGAAAGAGTCTCGATCTGTGAGCACTGAGCTTTTCAAACTGAAGAACTCCTACGAAGAAGTGCTGGATCGTCTGGAGACGATGAAAAGGGAAAATAAAAACCTGCAACGTAAGTGAAATCTCATTGTGAGGAAACAACAGTTTGTGAGAAACATTTTTAAATCAGAGATTGATTTTCAGAGGAGATCTTAGACCTGACGGAACAACTCGGGGAGAGCGGGAAGACGGTTCATGAGCTGGAGAAGTTCAAGAAGGAGGTGGAGACGGAAAAACATGACATGAAAACGTCTCTGGAAGAAGCTGAGGTATGACTGATAACAAACATAGCCATGAAATATGTCTTTGGCATTGGTGTAAGTAACCACTGATGTTTTTAAAGGCCTCCCTGGAACAAGAGGAGTCCAAGATCCTGCGTGCGCAGATGGAGCTGAACCAAGTGAAGGCTGAAGTCGACAGAAAAGTGGTGGAGAAAGACGAGGAGATCGATCAGCTTAAGAGGAACAACCAGAGAGTGATGGAGTCCATGCAGGCTACTCTGGACGCCGAGATCCGCAGCAGGAACGACGCGCTGAGTGTGAAGAAGAAGATGGAGGGCGACCTGAACGAGATGGAGGTCCAGCTGAGTCACGCTAACAGGCAGGCAGCCGAGTCCCAGAAACAACTGAGGAACATCCAGGGGCAACTCAAGGTACAACAACACTGAGTTAAAGTGAGAATATGTGAATTAAAATTCTGGTCAAATCTTACACATTGCACCTTTAACATACAGTATATTTAGTGAGTATACGGCAGTGGTGATATTGATGTGTTTGTTTTTTGTTAGTTTTTTATTATATTTTATTTATAGTGGTTTTGCTTTATTGTTATTATTTTTATTTGTATTATTTGTATTATTTGTATTTGTTAATAACAATAATAGCAAAAAATTATATTAATAATAATAAATAAGTAAATAAATAATGTATACGTTAAAAACCGTCCCTACTCCCCTCCCCCGTAAAAATAAACATTTAAAACAAACAATTAAAAAATAATTATGGAATTAAGTATACCTAAGGAATACTTACGTATTGATTTCATGTGTTTTTTATCATGAATTTTGAAGGCGTTTTTATATAATGATTTGAGTGTTCTTAAGGCTAAACTAACTAATGTATTGAAGAAGAAAGTGGCATGAGAAGAAAATACTCAAGTAGAGTACTGTAAAGTACTTGAGTAAATGTACTTTGTAACTTTCAACCACTGCAATGGATAAATACATTTGTAGGACGCCCAAATCCACCTGGAGGACTCCGTCAGAGGGCAGGATGATATGAAGGAGCAGCTCGGTGTGATGGAGCGGAGGACGGCATTGATGCAGGTGGAGGTTGAAGAACTGCGAGCCATTGTGGAACAAGCAGAGCGGAGCCGCAAAACGTCTGAACAGGAACTGGTTGATGCCAGCGAGCGTGCAGGACTTCTATATTCTCAGGTAGGTTGTTTACAAGTGTCAAACTTATCAAACAAACCTCTTTTTATCTGTAGAAGTCACATCTCTTGTTATCTTTGGCAGAATACCAGTCTCCTAAACACCAAGAAGAAGCTCGAGGCGGATGTTATTCAGCTTCACTCTGAGGTAGTGGAAGCCATTCAAGAGTCCAGGAACGCAGAAGAGAAGGCCAAGAAAGCCATCACTGATGTAAGGAGCTCTTACCGGGATCTTGTTCTGGTTATAACACAGACTTTATGGAATTAAAAAAAACCTGTTGTGGCACCTCTAGGCCGCCATGATGACTGAAGAGCTGAGGAAAGAGCAGGACACAAGCGCTCACCTGGAGAGGATGAGGAAGAACCTGGAGGTGACGGTGAAAGACCTGCAGCACCGATTAGACGAGGCTGAGAACTTGGCCATGAAGGGCGGAAAGAAGCAGCTTCAGAAACTGGAGGCTAGAGTATGTTTCTACTTCCACATTACATAATAATAATAATAATAATAATAATAATAATAGAAAATATTTTTACATTTGTTATCTGCACCAAATTAGACATAAGGCTAGACAATAATGATCATATCAGGGAATATCCAGGCTTTCTCCAAGGATAGATTGAGCTAAATTTAAAGTCAAACGTATGACTTCTGAGTTATGCAAGTAATTTTTCTGACATAAGCAGCTCAACAAAAATCCTAATTAAAATCCCGGAGATTCACTGTGACATTAAAATGATCCTGGATTGTGCTCTTCAGGTCCGTGAGCTGGAAATCGAGCTGGAAGTGGAGCAGAAACGCTCGACGGAGGCGATCCAAGGAGTCCGTAAATATGAGAGGAAAGTCAAAGAGCTAAGCTATCAGGTAAAGCTACAACAACTTGTTTTTTGTTGGTAATTCATTGAGCCTTTGAACATTTCAATACCATATTGTTGTTGTAAAAATGATCCAGAAGTTTGTTTTGACTTCTTTCAGTCTGAGGAAGACAAGAAAAACAACATTCGACTGCAGGATTTGGTCGACAAGCTCCAGATCAAAATGAAGTCCTACAAACAACACGCCGAAGAAACTGTGAGTGAATCTCACATATCTATTGATCAGTAATGTGTCAGATTCAAGGTACTTGTTCTTTACACGAGTATTTTGATTTTCTGCTACATTATACTTCTACTCCACTACATCTCAGAGCTAAATATTGTACTTTTTACAACATACACATTAATGTACCAGTAATATTAATCCAGAAACATCAGATATACTAGTAAAACACTGACAGGGAACATTTTACTGCAATATCAGAACATTTTACTGACAATACTTACCTACTTTTACTTAAGTAAGGTTTTACGTTTCTTGTACCTGTAGTGGAGTATTTTAGTACTTTTACTTGAGTAAAGGATCTGAATACTTCTTCCACCTCTGACCGATACATTCAACATGATTCGTTTTCAGGAGGAGCAGTCTAACATGCAAATGGCCAGATTCAGGAAGGCTCAGCACGAACTGGAGGAGGCTGAAGAGAGAGCTGATGTGGCCGAATCTCTGGCCAATAAGATGCGAGCAAAGAGCAGAGAAATTGGGACGAAGGTACTGAGTGTTTTTTATTTTATATGTACGCTAAATATACTAATACTTAGCAAATGTCCTTATTGTCTGTATGACTGGAACTCACCAGCCAGTTAGACTGTCATCAGGTCATTAAGTGGGCGTTATGAGTGGTTATCAGCCTCATAGATGTGGGTTAGTAGGGCCCTGCTACACCCACTAGTAGGTTTTATCATATATTCACATGGGAGATCGACGACAGCGACCTCTAGCGACCGTAGTAATTATGACAGGAGCAGAAACTGGGGTTTGTCAGCACACTGACACACTGACAGCTGTTGTTGCCTGTTGGGCTTGAGTTTGCCATGTTATGATTTGAGCATACTGTATTTTTTATGCTAAATGCAGTACCTGTGAGGGTTTCTGGACAATATTTTGTTTTGTGTAGTTAATTGATTTCCAATAATAAATATATACATACATTTGCATAAAGTAGTATATTTGCCCACTCCCATGTTGATAAGAGTATTAAATACTTGACAAATCTCCCTTGAATGTACAGTTTAAACAGATAAAAAAATGTGTGATCAATTTTGCGATTAATTGCGATTAACTATTTTATTTGATTGACAGCCCTAATAAATATACACTGTTTTTGTATCATTTGCAGGCACAAGAAGGACAGGGCGAGTTGCTGAATGTTGGACTTTAACTCTCTGAACACCAGCGGAGACAAACGTGTATGACAGAAATGTTTGAGAGCAATTCTATAAAGTAGTTTACCATATTAATTTCATAGCGTATTAACTCATCAAAACATTTTACTAAAATAAATTAGCGATCATCCTTAATGTAAGTACAAACTGTCATATATACTGTACAGTATGTATATATATATACATACTGTACAGTACAGCAAGCCGGTCCACCCCTCCGCTTCTCTCATCGCCCTGAAGGGGATCCTTTCACAACAATGACTCGCTAGCTATACATTATCCCACTTATTACACGGTGACTTACTTAAAAAAATCAATAATTTGACACAAAAACGTTCCGCCAGAGTCCGACATCAGAGCTGCGCCCATAGCAACAGTCTGCTATACATAGCAAAGGTCTGTTATATAGAAATTACAAACCACAGTGATTGACCAATCAGAATCAAGTATTCAACACAGCTGGGTAATAAAACAGAGTTATATAACAGAGTCCACATTCATGCAGAAATAAGCTGAATACTCTCTTTGACTGCCCCAACATGTTTTGAGGGTCTTACAACTGCTATTTTGGTGAATAAAGCAAACTGAGGTGATTTGTGACCGGACACCGACGGGCAGACAACCTTTAAAAGTGGATTTGCAGAGGATTGATTATATTCTTTTTAGAGGATTATTGCAGCTGGTGTGGAAATAAAGGCTGAGTTGGATACAGTTGTTTTAACAATGAGACTGTGGCGGCGCTCCAAAGGAAACAGAAGTGCATTGTTATTCATGTGTGAGGTTGCCCGTGATCTTCAGTGTCGGCCAATCACAGCTCACAGTGAATACTCCTCTCAGGCTAACATTTCAACTGAAGCTTTTGTTGGAGGTAACCGAGTCCTGTAGCTGTAATGTCACAGCAAGGTGAGCTGACGGACGGGGTTTTAACAAAGTGTCTGCAGAATTTAGGCTTCACTTTGATTGCACAGTTGATATCAGCAAACATTTCTTCCATCAGAGTCCCTTTGAACTCGTGTCACCTCGTTTTTCCTTCCTGAAAATGCTTATAAAAATCATGAAACACCAAGGAACATATAAACCTCTTAAACCACATAAAACTTGATCATGTGTGGATGTTACAACAACGGTTTTCATTTAGGGAGAGCTTGAAGGTTACAGGAAATGAGAGGAGAAGGCTGGGAAGTCTTGATTCAGTGAGTTTTGCAATTTGTGGTGAAAGTGGTGAATAAAAAGTTAATTATTTAAATTACTGAAGGGATCCTATTAATTTTATTTTTGTCTCTTGTTATTTAATTATTTAATAAAAATGTTCCTTTTGTTTCAATGTTTGTTTCAATAAACATGTGTTTAAATGTTTATTTTTTCTCTTTTTGTGAGGTTATATTGTCATGTCATATTGCAACCGATTATCACTCCCAACTCGTCAAATACCTCCATTTGGTAAGTACCCCTTCGGGTAATTTCATGGGATTCTATCTAATAGTTGTTTAGCTATTTCAGTCTGATACAAATTTGTAAAAGTGGTGTTGGCTGACATTGCCATCCTTAGAGCCATGCTAATGATGTTAATAGGCTAAAATTAGAAGAAAATTATTAATAATAATAATGTTAATTTGATTAAATCTGAATGTATAGTGCAGCAAAGTTCTTAATTATTAATCCATTGTAGGCAATTAACTGCAACACAAAGATTCAAACTCACCATATTGTTCTACGCTGCTATATTGTGTTGTCCTGATACACCAGAGAGAAATGACCTCTGGCCCTCATCAGTCACTCTAAATGCTGAATACATTCTCCTATTGACAGTGAAAAAGCAAAAAGATGCTTGAAGGTGATATATTATGTACTAATTATAATACACTAGAGCACTGTTGTATTTTGACACCCTCAGGCAGCTTCAGCAGGGAAATAGAGCAGTGAAATAAACATCCAAATCATAATGAAGTAAATCAAAGTAGTTTATTTTCCATTGCAGAATAGAGAGATCACTCAGAGATCTTTTTTGTCAGAATGAGTTAAACTAAATCTTGTATGTTGTTGTTTCCCTCGTCTCCTTTTAGTCTTTTGAAGATAAGTTATTAATTTTTGATCTTGTCTAGGATTTTTTTTTTTTGCTTTCCAGTGAGACATCCAACTGCTTTTGATCCAAAATAAAAATTGAACAGTGTAACAAAAACAACCTAGTTTTATAGACTTTTTTATTTAGAGCTGCTTTGTGCAGCGATGACAGACAATGTTTTCATTAATTTATAAAAACCTTTTAATTCTGTGAGAAAAACTGAGACAACCAGGCATAAATATTTATAGCCTCCACTCTCTGTTGTGAAGACTTTATAGACTAATCATCAACAGATTATTCATTTAATGATGACTTAATTGTTTGTACTGTCAATCTGAACACAGCCTAAGTGAATTTAGTGGCTTTGCAAGGCTCCTCAGCCCCCAAAATAATTTTTAAATTTAGCTAACAGTTAGCTAGTAGTTAGCTAACAGTTAGTTAGCTAGTAGTTAGCTAACTGTTAGCTAACAGTTAGCTAGCAGTTAGCTAACAGTTAGCTAGTAGTTAGCTAGTAGTTAGCTAACAGTTAGCTAGTAGTTAGCTAGTAGTTAGCTAACAGTTAGCTAGTAGTTAGCTTACTGTTAGCTAACGTTAGCTTGTCAGAGCTTTTATTTTTGTCCTCCTGACTGTGTGTGTTATTCGGAGAGGATGTTACCTGATCAGGAACAGGCTTTCTTCAGAGGAGCATCTTTCTGAGAAGATGAACTACCAAACATGAGAGCAGGACAACACAGTGAAATATGTCTGAACAAGGCATACAGAAAGGGAAAAGAGAAGTTTAACTGCACCTTGAGGAGAACAGGTGACATTATGAGCCCAGTTGGATTATGTTGGATAAAGTGCAGTAACTGCTAACTTGTGTGAGTTTTTCTGGTTTTGCATCTGTCCAAACTAATAACATTTGTTTTTTTTCCCCTCTTAAAAACGACACTGAACATAAAGCATGTATATGTATTTATTTATAATTTGGGAATACCATACTTTACATTGACAGTTGAGTTATTTTTAAGCAGTTCTTTTTGTTTTTGAGTGATTTAATTGTCATAAATTGTAGTTAAACATTCATAAATTCTCAAAACAGTTTTAGTAATTAGATAGATATATAGATAGATAGATAGATAGTAACTTTATTGATCCTGAGGGAAATTCATGTTTCCAGCATCACAGTTCCATAGTGCAAAACATGTTAGTAAAAAGGCAGTAAAAAAGTTAGTGGTGCAAAGTACAAAGTACAAAAAAATATACCAGATATAAAAATACAAGGAGATGAAGAAAACTGTTAAAACTGAATATAGTGCAGGGTAGCAGCTGTGATACAGGACTATTAAAAAAATGAATATTGTGCAGAAGAGACTGTTAAAAATGACTATAGTGCAGGGTAACTCCAGGCCTATAACAATTCAATTGCTGTAATGCTGTGACTCCTAACAAATTTACCCAAAAAAATGTATTAATCTATTTCAGATTTGTATTCTATTTGGGGGCAGCAAACTACTTTTGAATCTATAACAATTTTTTGAGTTTTTGAGGCCCTATTCCAAAATTTGGCAAAATGTGGATACTATGACTGCTGTAATAATACAACATTTAAATGAGTACATTTTGAGATTGCTATACCAAATTGGGAGCACAATAACAAAATCATGGAGTGTATCTCATAGCTTTAAAGGTCCAATATTATAAAAAAGCTAGATTTTCATGTTTTTTTTTATTATAAAGCAGGTTTAAGTCCTATATAAATACTATGAACGTATCAAAACACTCAAACTCTGGATTTGAAACAAGCCGTCAGGATTTCTGCTCATTTGTGATGTCACAAATATACAATATTTAGACCCTTTACACAGATTTAAACGTAAACATTCTAAATGTGTCCCAGCTTATTTCCTGGTTGCAGTGTATGTGAATGTCATCAGCTGACAGGAAGTACATATGGACTCAAGCTGTTGCCTAGCAATGCAATTCTGTTGCAATTCCGTTGCAATTCCGTCGAAATTCCGTCGAAATGCGCTAAAACGGAGCGTTTCAAACAGAGGGTAAATACAGGCATATTCAGGCCAACAGTATGAAGAAAATAACGTTGTTTTTTTTAACATTACAGCATGTAAACATGTTCTAGTAGAAAGACAAAATACAAGTATGAACCTGAAAATGAGCATAATATGGGACCTTTAATAACATAAGTTTGTTTATCTTTTCTTTTTTTAGCTTGTTTTTAACTATGTGACTGCCATAAATTGCAGCTAGCTGTTGTTGTACATTGGAACGGTACATGTAACCTGTTAGTCATAAATCTTATTATGATCCCAAAAGGCCCGGCAGTGTAATTACAAGTGGCTTCATTCTCCTGAGAGAGACAGACCTCATCTGTTTGAACTGCATGAATTTGACCAGACTGTCACTCACTATATTCAGAGTCAATTGGATTTAACAGAAGAAACCAGCAGTGAAAACAGAAAAGTCCTTGTTGTGTCCGTGTACATCACAGCTCAGTCTGACAGTGTCTTCTTTTGTGTTTCTGACACAGAGCGAGGACCACTGGACATTTCTGCTCAACAAAGACTCATAGAAAATGTCTTGATCAAAACCAAAGCATGCCTCTCTGCCAGGCCTTTTTATTTTTTAACAAGTGGAAAAAGAGCTTGAAAGATATTCAGTGTGTCTCCATTCACTCAGAGCTGCAAACCCTGAAGGCTTTGGATCATTACAGAAATGACATCTAATAATCCCCTTTGTCTCTTCATTCATATTTCCAGTGGGGAGTTGACAGATACAGTTCTGCAGCACGACAGCGTAGCAGCATGGTAAGAACTTCTTTTAATTCTCTATAAATGCTCTTTAAAGAAGTGTTTGCATCTATGTTAAGTAGAACAATTTAGCCACTACTCCAATAGACATATCCTCTTATATTCCAGTGTGAGACTTTGCATTTAGTTTGCATCTTCACTAGTTTATGAAGCAGACATACAGTATAAAATGATGTTTACAATCCCTCTCTTTTTAAATGCTTTTCTGCTTCATGTAGTAATCAATTTACAGTAGAGAACTTCAAATCTAACCCAACATCACTCCAGAAGTTATTAGTGAACAACACATTTTGCTTTATTCATGACTAAAGTTTTAACACGAAGACCCTGGATGTGAAATGAGTTGTTAGCTCCCAAAAAACTCTCTTAACTTGTGCAGATAATAAAGAATAACTGTCAGAGGTCTGGTGTGCGGTGAGATATGAATCTCTAAAACTGTTTGTGCTGCACTTCTAACTCTTTGGAAGAATAAGTTGTGTGGGAGTAAATAAACGTTAAAACTATTCAGATATGCAGTGGTGGAAGAAGTATTTAGATGCTTTACTTCAGTAAAAGTGTGTTTCAGCACAATTTACTTAAAGTATGAAAGTAAAAGTAATCATTGTGCAGTAAAATGTTCCCTGTCAGTGTTTTACTTTTATATCTGATGTTTCTGGATTAATGTTACTGCTGCATTAATGTGTATGTTGCATTTTAACTTCTTTTTATCCTGTTGGCTAGTTTAATCTACAGCAATGCATCATGGTCTATAAGATCATCATATGTTTGTAGCGTCGCTGTCCAGTGAGAACAATGTACTGTATCTCTAAAAAGTTCCAGCTGATCCAAGAGGCTTTTTAAAGAGTTTATATAGCTGAAGAAGGAGGAGGATTTTCTCAACACATAAAGGAACATTTCATCCTTCAGTTTATCACAAACATTCAACATCAACACATCTGGAGATACCTGGTTTTCACTGGACAGGAAGGGGATGAAAAAATGGAATCCTACAAGTAATTAAAGCTGTCAGATAAATGTAGTGGAGTAAAAAGTACAACAATTTCCTCTAAGATGTAGTGGAACAGAAGTATAAAGTGGAAATACTCAAGTAAAATACAAGTGCCTCAAACTTTTCCTTAAGTACAGTACTTTAGTAAATGTACTTAGTAACATTTCCCCACTGTAGATATATAAGGAAGTACATGGTAAACATTACATATATAATATATGTTAGCATGCTTTCTTTAGCATTTCTTTGGTGCTACGCTTCTGCCATTTTGGACTGAAAACGTCTACCGGACGCCAGTAAAACGTCTGGCTACAAAGTGCAGTACAAAATTAAAACAAAATTATTTCCATTCTATTGCCATCATTTTTATTTTCTCTACCGAAATGTCCTGTGTTGAACAATAAAAAAAATATTATAAATATGCAAACTATTATAACTATTTACTTACTTATTTATTCATTAAACTTTTTTTCCCGGCCGCTTTCATAAAATTCTGTTTATGTCACGCTACTAGCTACTGGCTGATAGCCGGTTGTTTGGGAAAAGAGACGTTAACACATCCACCACAGTACAGGCCATACAGACCATGGGGGTATTATACGATAATAAAAGTGTTGAATTACAGCCCATATGTCCATTATTACAGCCGCATACAGCTAGCAGGAAGCTGGCAGAACCGGATATGTCATATTAGCGTGCAGGGCGGTGTAATCCCGTGGGCCTGATGCACGTTCATTATGCCGAGGAAAGTAACTCTGGATTCAGCTATTTGTTCATATTACAACTTTATGGACATAATTATTTAAATGAAGGCTATTTTAGTGGACTATCGTACTGTGAAATTGATTTACCTAAAAAAAAAATTTGCCTGATTTACAGGCGTCTCTATACATTCATGGCAATGGACTCATTGGTGTTTTCAGTCCAAAATGGCAGCAGCGCTAACGCAGCGCCATCTAGCGGCTGTTGTCAAAAAAGCACCAGAGTTTCGCCTGTTTACTTCTATACTCTTTGCTGTGCCTAAGTAGCCTCACAGAGACACTAGCATGGCTGTAGACTCTTATATCCCTTTCTATAAAGTGTAGCATCATTTTCGTCACACACTGCGACTGTCAAAGTATTTCAAACAGTTAACTTTAAAAGCTCAGAACAGCCTCTCCTAATTTACACCCTCACCAAAGCTCTGCGTCCCTCAGAGGAACAAAAACCAACCTGCCAGCAGGCTGAGTAATGTGCTGCTATATGCTCATTTAGCCTCTGAGAGAATAAAGGCCTCGTTACTGTTTCCATGCCCTCTGCTTTATTTCTTTTATCAGCATCCTGTGTGGAGTGACTGTACATTCCTCTATAAGCCTTCTTCTTGTGTTTTTTATAATTGCTGCTGTTTGAAACTCTCAGCAGCTGCCTCGGGACACAGAAACAAACCATGTGAAAAATTGTGCTTTTGTCGTATCTAAAATTACACATAGAGGCGGTTCCTTTTTGATAACTTAAGATCGCTTATACAGTTCAGATTCCAGAATAGATTTATGATAATGAGACACTTTTTTTGCGATGAGATGCCCTATTTTTAGCTTATTTTTCCCCATATTCTCTGTCTCATATCTTTGCTTTTCTACAGTGCAAAAACAACCTTTTTTCCCTCTTGTATATAATGGACCTCTGTGAAGTGTTGTGAAATGATATAACCTTGTGAATGCAGACATGGCCAAAAAGCATAAAAATGTAAACATCAGCTTTTCTCCTGCACCACCATAAAAAGCTTGAGGATCATTAATCTCATTTTCCAGGTAGAAAGGGATCTCGGTGCTTTCTTTCTCTCCCTGTCAGACCTCATGAAGAAGCTCAATAAAGCAGCGAGAGGCATCCTCCTCCTGACACAACCTGTCTTCTCAGTTTCTTCCTATTCAGAGAGAAGTGAGCTAACAGGAGTGGAGTGGATATCCTGGTTTCAGGGTTACATTGAGAGTGGCACCCGAGAGGATTGTGGGATTTGGCAGTGATATCTTACAGATCTGTGTTTTTTTTTTTAAAAAAAAACAGTTTCCATAAAAGCTCAGATACCATTCAGCTGCACTTCTCCTTGCAAAGCCAGAGGACATGTGAAATCTCATGATAGTAGTTTATCTTTAAACCTTTGGTTCATTCAGTCACAATGTGTGAATTCTTTGATTTAGCTTGACAGTGAAAACAATGTAGTATGGATGCTTCCTAGTAAATTCAAATCTGCTACAAATGATATTCAGATGAAACTCCTCTGCTTTAGTTATGTAGTTTATATCCATTGTACCGATACAGGAAGTAGTTTGACATTCATAGTGCAGTGGAAAATAAAGACGAGGAGGATTACACCAGTGATGCGTGTTTGCATCCTGTCTGAGCGGAACCAACAACACTCATGTTTTGTGGAGATAGAGAGAGACCGTGGATGCACTCAGAGCAGACAGGTGTTGGTGATTGGAGCAGAGGATAAACTATTATTATTATTGTAAAATTAGTCAAAAATTTGTCTTAAAATGAATCTTAAATTTAATTCAGAGTGGCATTAAAAAGTCTTAAAAAGTCTTAAATCTAACGTGCCTTAAATTGTAAATTAATTAATTGCTTAAAATTTCAGGAAATAAACATGATAAATGGCCATCAGAAGTTTAAAAGCTCCTGAAAGGTCACAGTTTGAGTTTTTGTAGCTGTGATTATGACTGTAGCCATGCATTTAGCATTTAACTAAGTATTCTATTAGGAATATTGAGGTGTTTTTAAAGCAATTACAAATGACCCATTTTGTAGGGGTGTACATCGATTTGGATCAATATATCTACTCAATGATCAATGATGCATTCATATCATCAATGCAAAGTGATAACATCGATATATATTGTCATCTTTAAGATACACATTTATTTTGAAATTCATTCTATCATATATTTTTTTTATTTAAAAGCATAGATTGTTTTTCGTTTAAATGTCTGGAAGAGCCCAGTAGTCAAATCATATTATACTTTCTTCTGTAAATGTAATTGATGTTGGTGTTAAATAAGGCATACGATATTGTCTCATATCGATCGCAGGCCACCAAATTGAATCGAATTGAAATCATATCGTGGCAGACATTGTGATTTACAAACCTACCATTTTGTCAGTTAGTTATGAAGACATGTCAACGATAGGGAAGTAAAACATAATCTTGTCAGTATCTTTCTAATGCAACACAAGCGCTAAAGGAATGTTAATTCTTACACTATAGGTTGCACATTTGTTTCCCAGTAATGGTGTGGATCATAAAATAAGATGGGATGCCCTCACACTACATGTGTCACTGTTAGCTGTCAGTAAAGGATGTCACTTATCTTTTTCTGTGCAGCTAAAATACTGCAGCAGCTGAAGCTTTCTGCTAACTTAAATCAGAGTCCCTTTAATGTTACACATCAGTCGGCTTTATCCACCCACTCTGCCCTGTTGCCCATGCGAGCATAAAGAACACGATACGACTCCTTTATCATCCTGCTAATAATCTGCCCATTTATATATCTGTTGGATCACATCCACCCACCTCCCCTCAGATGTCTGATTGGACTGCACCGTCCTGAAGTTCAGCAGACAGATCTGAGCGGGCCACGCACCGCTGCGTCTGTAAATGAACAGCCAGTCAGCGATCGCTGCAGATGAAAAACGGCTTTTTTCCTTGTACAGCAGCACACTGCAGTAATTTCTGGCCCAGTATACAATGTGTGTGTGTGTGTGTGTGTGTGTGGAGCCTCCTGGGGGCTCCTGATAAGGTGGAGGAGCATTTATCATTATTTATCCATTTAGTGGATCATATTTCACCATATGAATAACACCATTATTCAGAGAAATGCTGAAAAGCAAAATGGGGATTTGATGACAATAACTTCACTTATTGAAGAGGCTGTTATGACTCCCACATTTACATTACTGTATATGCAAGCTTGTGGAAATGCATAAACTTTAATGAAGCAACAACATCACGTTATAGGCTTTCTTACTCAATGTTCCCTTAGTCAGGATGAACTAAAGCATCCATTTTCACCGCCCTCGGGATCCTCAATAGTTATTATTCAGCAATATACCAGAATGCCGTTCTTCATTTATGGCTACAGCTGCAGATGTCCTGGTTTATGAACTAAATTAGAGCAGATTGTTCTCAAACAACATAACTTTCTGCAGCCTCCAGGAAATCGGTTTAGCTCTTAATGACTTGATTGTGAGTGAGGCTGATGACTGAGGAGACAATCCTGTTAATTACAATTATTGTGTAATTATTAGTTAGAGAATATTTGTGCATGACTCAGCTACTTATTTAGTAATTAAGTAGCTGGAGTTGTGCTCTGTGGATCTCATCCTTTTAAAGGGTGTTACATTAAAATGCAACCCAAACACAACAATAGCATCAATTTCAGGGCCAGTTTGTGAGATTGCATAATATTAATGACACGATGTTCTTGTTCTTGTGGATTTCAAAGCCCAGTTTGAATAATTTCTGATAATATTTTACACGCAGGAAACAAAAGGAAATGTTAATGTTCAAGTTCTTTATTGTCCTATATTGCACAATAATTACAATGAAACAGTCGTTGACAATCAAATTTTTTCGCCAACAATGCTCATATTAGTAGATTATTATACAGATTTAATTCAAACATGTAACAAATAATAAGAAAACAAAATGAGAATAACCAATAAAATGAACAGTAAACATGTCCTACCCCTTTCGGTAACTTCGTTAACGTAAATAATGAACTTAATGTTTATCACATACACTCATAAATAATCATCTTGATATGTAAAAAATTAAAAAAAAACATCAACAACGACCGAATGAATATGTTTACAAAAAGAAGAGAAAATCACAAAATCATAAAATCATAAAATATAAAATAAAACAGGTGTACAGTAATAGTAGTATGCACATAACTATACAGTATATACTGTGATGCAGCGGTTCCCAACCTGGGGTCAAAATTAGATTTGCTCATGTTTAACTAAAATCATAATCACACATTTACGGGATCATTTATGCAATGTATAAAATATTTCAAAAGTTATACTTGCTTAGTAGCAAATTCTAATGAAATATTCTGCTTCAATCCATATTTGTTGGCGTTTAGCCTTTCAAAATCAACATTTTTCACTACGGTCAAAAACTTGTTTGCTCTCTCGCTTGACGCACACAAAGGGAGGCTGACACCTGTATTAACAGGGCAGTGTAGCAGCAATCTAACAACACCTTAAATTATATTTATTTAACCGCAATAACAAAAAAAATCAATTTTGTCTCTAATACTTTTATAGTAAATTCATTAAGTCGTTATAAAAAAATATCATTAGTATCTGCATTCGCTTGGCGAATCCATCAAGATGTACAGTATATTCTTTAAAGAAAGTTGATTTAATGAAAAAAAAAAAAAGACTAATTAATTTAATACACTGAATCACTTTATTCAAATTGAGGATTTTATTTGAGGATTTGTTTTTTAGGGCGATGACATCGTGGGGCTCAGCTTTCCTTAGATATAAGCTGGGGGGGCTTCAAAGAAATTAGGTTGGGAACCACTGCTATGATGAATAAACGGGTAGTAAAATATATATACTAAGATGTAAACAGGTTGTAAACAGTAACCAGGTGGAGCCAATGCAGTAGAACATGTATGTACAGTACCAGTAAGTATAGTATAAGCATAGCAGTAGTATATAAAGTAGTAACATTTAAAGTGGTGGTGAAATAAGTGTTTGTTTCTGACAGAAGCCAGCGGTCGTGAACTCTGCTGCAGCCAGAGAGGAGACTGACAGCTGCCCTCTTCCCCCAGGATGGAGGAGCTACACATCACCTGAGGGACTCCGGTACTACGTCAACAGCTGCAGTAAAGGTGAGAGCGGCCACGCCTGAAAACATCAAGTACATCAGTACAACAGCCGGGATTCATATCAGCAAGGGCATGGTTTTGATGATGATTGTCAAATGATGGTTAAGCCCATGTTTTCATGTCAGAGTTGAATCAATGTATTCTTCTTGCTCCATAATAATAATAATAATAATAATAATAATAAAAATAATAATAATAATAAAAATAGAACTTTCTTTTTAACAAATTAAATTTAAAAATACAATGTAAAGTGATTTTCACCAGAATTTAACGTCCACAAGCGTCCAAAATACACTGTATTTTCTGCTGCTACAGGACTGAATTAAAGTGAAAAGAAAAATAGGAAGAAAAACATATTGTTTGTGTTGTGAATATCACTTTTATAATCAGATTTTCACCACTTTGGTGCAGCCCGCCATCTAAGTTACTGTATATAATGTTAATACACTGACTATAAGGATGTATATATGTTGTACATGTAGCAGCGTCATCATGCAGAAACCTACGTCAGGTCACGTGGGAAACAGGTTTCAGAAGGGCTTGAAGGGAAAATAGCATTTTAATGCTAAAACATACTTACTTGACCAAAATGTGCATGTTCAGATTTGAATACATAAAGAACACCACTGGGAAGCTACAGAATGATGTAAAAACCTAAATAAAATTTAAAAAAGAATGGACCTGCCCTTTAAATGTAGATTATGTTAGATATTGCAAAATAAAAATATTAAGATATTAAAACAAAAGAGTGGGAAGTTAACATGTGACATGCGTTACTCTCAGTTGTTGCCAGTGTTGTGATATAAACTTTGTTCTTTGTCCTTTGAGACACATTTGTAGAATGAAAACTGCACTCGGTCAACAACAGAAGTCAATAGCCATGTACTGAACTGATTATCACCTCCTCTTGTGTTTTAGTTTACTTATCAAGTCATTCAGCTCTCACTGCCTCAACACTGTGAACTATAAGGACTCATTATCATTCCTCCCCATCAGCGTGTCTCAGCAGTCCATTCATGTGGACCTGCAGATTCGATCCACTTTAATCTGATTATCTTAAACGTGTTGCACAGCCAGTATCTCAGCACTGAGATTTGTGGATTCAGTAGTGGAGGGACATTTGTCTTCTGCTCTAATACACTGCTACCTAACAAGAGACTGAAGAGTTATTTTAATATAGAGGCTAGAAGGCAAGCGACCTTTCACAAACATCTGCTTAGGTGTGTGTGTGTGTGTGTGTTTTTACACCTCATTTGGGAATTAATTCAGGCGGATAAGACAGACTCCCACGGGACAGACGAAAAGGCTGCATCAACAACATCTCTGGCAGTGATTGCACTTTGGCTCGCAGCACACACATACATACACACACACACACACACACACACACTGAGCAGGAAGAAACAAAACACCCAAAAGCTATTTTTATGTTCAGCACCCATATGCTGCAACAGTCACTTTTTATTTTGTTACAGTTTGTTGTTATTTCGTGTCTAAATGTAGAGCTTCAAAAAGCTGTTACTGAGTGTGTGTGTGCGTGTGTGTGTGTGTGTGTGTGTGTGTGTGTGTGTGTGTGTCGTAGAGACGCCAACAGTGTTTATTAGAAAGCAGCTTGTTGTTTTTTTGTCTGTCATTTAATCGAGGAGGTGCACAAATGAGGATGAGTTGAAGTCATTCCACTTAATCCCTTTGGGGTTGAAAATATGACAGATGGGAATTGGAACGATGAGAAAGAATTGCAAAGGGGGGAACTGAAGCTTAAAAACATGTGATTGTGTATAAAGAAAGAAGAAATTATCCAAACTAAACGATACTTTACAATCATCCGTAAGATATAATCAGATATGATAAGATAAGATATGATTAGAAAAGCCTTTATTGATCTCCAGATGGGAAATTTGGTTGTTGCAGCAGCATAAGGACAGAAATAAATACAGATAAATAGAGAAAGTAAACAATAAATAGAGTTACTGTATATAAATCCAGAAAAAGAAAGTCACATATCAATGCTCATCATATATTCAGTGACTGTGTTTCTTAATTAAAATGTGCACATTACAGTAACAAATCCATGATTCTTGGCTTTCCGCTTTCCATCAACTCACACATTTAAACATTTGTGTTAAAGATCCACACAGTGACACAGATTCACCTGCAGCCGTCGCAGCGTAAAGGACTTCCTGCTCTGCTAAGTGGAATGATTCCTCATTACTTTGTGTGATAGACGGCTAAAATACAGGAGTTGGAAATCATTCATTTTTTTTACCCAAAAGGTTCACTTGTACATAGATGGACGAGAATGAAGGAAATAAAGTTTACCTTGACTTTACCTGCCACGCTGGCACAACAAGGTTAAACACTTTTTGTTTTTACTTTTACTGAATTATATTTAAAAGAGTTTGAGGGACGTTTTAGGATTTCCTGGGAGTTTATGGGTATACAGTATGTCCATTAAACCCACAAAATGAGAGGTTTATCCTTAACGGTCATTAAAATGAGGTTTATCCCGTATGGAGCATGAATTTGCACGGCAGGACATTTAGATTAAATTCGATTTTGACACATTGTGTGCAAAACAATATGATATTCTGGCCCAGAAAACATCTCATAGAGCATCCAAAATGGAGGTTTATCCCCTGAGGAACATGAATGTGCTCAGTACATTTCACAACACTGTCCATCAGATTTTGACATTTATATTTCTGGTGTGGTTTTAGTGCTACTGCGTAATTTAGAAATTAACATAATTGTGGATTAATGCACAACATAAAACATCCTCGGTTGCTGCTGTTATTTATCATTATTCTAGTGGCTGATATAATAGTCTTATAAATGGTGTTTTAATTGCACTTGGCTCTCGAATGTCAAGCAGCGCTCGAAATTAAGGATGTCCCGTTGTCCTGGGGACAATAAAAAATATCACCTGGGACATAAAGATACAGTGCTTGGGACAGGAGAGAAACTTATCAATCCAAATAAAATTATGCATCATGGTTGTTTTTACCAAGTTTAGAGAGCGAAGCTACGCTCATATTTAACAGACTTTACAAACGGCTTCGCAATTTATGATAAAAAGGAAAGATTATTGATACTATTTTAAATTTAGCGTCTGTATGTAAATATCGATCGCCTTTTTTCAATCAGAAACAGCTTTGCATTTTTGCATTTATCGATCAAACGGTTAGAAATAAACAGGAAACAGTAACTCAACGAGTGATGCACCGATACCGGATCGGATATCGGGCCGATACGGACTCAAACAGCTGGATTGGATATCGGTGACAATGGGGCCAATGTATTAAATTCAATTCTATGTTTATATACTATAAATATTATATACTGAAATCACATCATTGTTGGACCAAGCTTATCAAAAGTTGCATAAAGCTTGTTGATATATCATTACATTTTGAAGATATTGACCAATTGGATTTCAAAAGGGCGTGGCTCATACCATAAACAGACTTAAGTCAACAACCATTTGGCCCATCATCTCGAAACTTGCAAGATATGTCCACAACCTTGAGCGAAAAAAAGGTTTGAACCCGCAAACTGCCGCTTGCGGCTGTAATTTACTTTTTATTTTACAAAGTTAGGAAACCAATGTTTAAGTGAAGCCTGATGTTTCCTTACACATGATATAATGATTCCAGTCACTTCCACACAGTGAGACTTACAGCTTGTTAATGGTGAAACCATTAATCATGTGTCAGTGTATCTATGCAGGATGTATTATAACAATGAGAGGGAAATGGAAGATGTATTAATTATCTGTGCACATAATGTGCTACTGTTGTCAGTATTCATATTAAGTGGTGCATCTTGTAGCATGAATGTTGTGCAGAGAAATATCAATGTGCAGAAGGAGCTGATGTTTTTCAGCTGTCACCCTTCCTGTTGTTTGTATCGTTCCAGAAACAACATGGCGACGTCCCTCCTTGTCAGCCGAGGCCCCACAGAGACCGCTGGCACAACAGAACGCCTCACCATATGGTAAAACTGAGCCGTTATCTTCTCAGCCACCCGGTTTATGACACAATTTCTACTAACACGTAGAAAACAAAACAGCACAAGAAGCACAAACGCTGAAGACAAGACGTTGCAGGAATGAGAAGGAGAGTTTTATAGAGGTTTAGAGGTTAGGAATGACAAAGATAGAGAGCTGATGATAACTATAATATCTGTATTCATTTGTTAAATTGCTCTTTCCATGAAGATTGTTTCCATTTGGAGCCACAGGTCATAACTTCATTTTTCAACATTATTCCTGTCAGACAGATTAAGCCTTTTAGCATCAGCAGTAGTAATCTGTTTATTATTCTTAAACCAGATTCCTTCAGATGAGCAGTTGAACTGACACAACACAAGTAATCACACTGTGTTTTCACATTTTCCCAAAAGGTTTTTACAAAACCTTTGACAAATCCCTCTGCTGTGTCCTACATTATCACAAACCTTGCTACTGCAGGAAATCCTACATTTTCTTAATGACTGGCTTATTATGTTTCATCGCTGCCAGCATCCTCACTAACGACATCTTAGCTGAGAGCAGATGGTTTTCTTCTTTCTGCTGGCATGTGGCCTAAACACACTTAGAGGGAAAACGAGTCAGCTGCAGGGGAGTTTGTCAGCATTCAAGCAGACAAGTGTGATCCTCCTTAGAGAGCAAGAAGTTTAATGAAGGCCAGGTTTAGAGCTGAGCAGCCTGGACGTCTCCTCCAACCTCCAGACAGGAAACTGGGGATTTGACCGGCTGGTTTCAGAGACCGAGAAATAGTGAGGCAGCATTCGAGAGGAGGTAGATGAGATAAGACTGAGTTGTTGAACACATGCCAGAGCATCACAGGTATACGTGCATTCATGAACATATATGCGCAAATACTTAAAAAGTATTACAAACAATACAAATCTGCTAATTAGCTTTTGTTTGCATGAAGCAAGAAAGAAAAACAACCTCATTAATAGCTTTACAATATTTTCTAAGACTCATCTTGAACTCCTAGCTTACCATTACGACTGGAAACAGCTAGTCTGTCTGCCACCAAAAGCTCAAAAATACATCAACCATACATCCAACATATTATATGTTGTTTGTTAATTTGTACACAAATGGGTATATAGATGACAATATTGTGTTTTAATCAAGAGTTATGTGTTGTAACTAGAGATGTCAAGAGCACTGATACATTGATACCAAGTCGATACCATAAAACTGAAAACATGGTGGTACTAGTTTTTCTACAGTACCGCAGGTACCGGTGGGGCTCGAGACTAATGGTGTCCCACCGTCCTGGGATTGATAGAACATTTCCCTGATAATGCTACATTGCGAACAACAAACTGTGTTGAAAATGGCGGGAGGAGAGCTAGTTAACGTTAACAGCTAACCTACGGAGGTTGTATTGAGTTACATTATGATGCGTTCAAGCTCTATTCAGTATTCAATTCAATTTATTTTTATTTATCGTCAAATCATAACCAAAGTTATTTCAAGACGTTTTTCATATACAGCAGGTTTAGACCGTACTCTATAATTTAGAGACCCAACAAGAGATCCCCCATAAGCATGCATTGTTATGCGACAGTGGCAAGAAAAAAAAAAAACGAGTAGAAACCTTGGGCAGAGCCAGGCTCAGTGTTGGGAGCCATTTGTATCAACTAAATGTAAACTTGGTGAGAAACTTGAGTTGGATTATCAGGGATTAATAATAAATTTGCAAATATCAGTATGCAAACGGTAATGAATGAGTGAATGTTGAAACACATGGGATTTATTGTTTTTTTTTTTCTTTGTCTCTGTTTTTTACTGTGGTATTGAATTGGTATCGAGAATCGTGGCATTTCACTGGTATTGGTATCGACTACTAAATTTCTAGTATCGTGACATCCTTAGTTGTAACTGTTACACGGTTCAGTTGTTATACTTAGCTACTTTACCACATGCTGTTTCCAGGTCTGTACTTAATGCACCCACACGAGAGAAGCATCAATCTTCTCATCTAACTATCAGGGGGGGAAAAGAGAATTAGCATATTTCCACCAATATTAAAGTATTTCTTTAATTGTTAAGGATTGGGCCACAAGCAAGTCACACATTTCTGTGAAGATGAATATTTTTCTCCATTTTCATGATAAAGCTAACGACAAAGCACAACTGATATCGTATAGTGTTCATAGGTGAAACATTACATCTGTTTGTGATGAATCCCTTCTCTCTTTTGTGCAAATGGGACTTACTGTTTTACACATGTCAGGGGACACGTTCAAATTTTACTGGCAAGTAGCAGAGGTCAACAAAGTTCGTAGATTCCTTAATGCCCCTTTAAGCAAAGTGACCATTGTTGTTATTTTTAGAGTCAGCATGGATTTTCTGGTGCTGCTCCGACCAATGTCCGCGGTTGTGATGCGTGTCCTCGGGGGTCGCACTCTGCCGGGCTCACGTGTTTACCTTCAGCTGGAGATGGGACCATTTGATATGCAACGATCAGACAGCTCATGAATCACAGGCGATGAAGAACCATTAAGGGCCTAAAGGATGAAACCAGGGATGTTACTACAGAGCTGTGAACCCCCCCAGGGCCCGGCTCATTAATGTCATTCCTCCAACATGTGGATTTACTGTATGTGGATCTGGGAAGAAGACGTACTCAATGCAAACTGGAAAATTGGCCTTAAATCGCCTGTAAATGTCACAAAAGCTGCATGAAATAGTCTGATTTGTTCTCCTTGACACCAAAGAAATGACTGCCTGCTCTGAAAAAATCAAACCACAGCTTGGACTCACCAATATTAGGATGTGACATATCAAAAACCTCAGTAAAATGTGACCTTTTCACTGTAATTGAGTCGCCTCCCAAATTGTCGATTCCTCGCTTCTCACCCGTTCATTTATGTGAAGTTATTGTACAAAAGTAAAACTCAGTAATGTGTGTGTTAATAATCTGTTTTGTATTCAGGCAACGGATGCCACAGCAGCACAAAGTCCAGTCAGCCTACAGAGGCCGCAGATGTTGCTCTGAGGAAGCCCACCATGAACAAGCAGGTAAGCCACAAGAGACAGTATTTAGCAGTACGAATCGTCAGCTCTGTTTGCACAAAAAGAGATTCAAACTGTCTTCAGTATGAGGCTTCACATATTGATGAAGCTGTTATACAGTGTTTGTTTCCCTTTATGGTTTTTATGTGCTGAAAGTTGATTAATTGATTTGGTCATCGTCTAACAAACCCTTCAAATTAAACAACGAAATACGTTCAAAATACGATCATGGTCATGCCGTTCAAAAAACAATGTAGACAGTGGGTTTCAATGGGAAACGAACACTGGATAACAGAGTTAAAATCTGATGTTTTGTTGATCCATCCATCCACCTCAACCTCCTCCCTTTGTCGCTCTATTTTAACGTCACCTGACTTTCTCCTTTTCTCTTGTCTTGAATGTAAACACGTTGTTTTGGGGATTTGCTGAAACGACTGATGCCGTCGTTCTTCTTGGGAAAAAATGAATCAACAGCAACTTTAATAATCTGGTAATCAGTATTTTTCAACTTGGACCATGTTTTAGTGTCTAAGCGACCAATGGGGACAACGCTTTTTGAAACTGGCACAGTATTGAGGGAAAGCCCTGCAGCTGCCAGCTGCTAAACGGGCTGCAATGTAATTGCTCGAGGCAACTTCTTACTGGCATTGTACGTCCACTAAAAATGGTTGTTTTTGCCGCTGACAGGTTTAGATTGTAATTATAAGAGTCTGACAACATTATGGAAAGGACCCTACAGAGAAATAAAACCTCTTTCTTTACTGTTCGCTTGATCCGGTCTGTTTGTTGTTGTGTGTCTCGCTCAGAGAAGTCTCGTTCTGAAATGTCATCCACATTGTCGAAATCATCTAAATATTCAGACATGATGTAAAAAAATCTTTTAGATAATACTATACTACGCTTTCTGTACTCCAACACAACAAACTCTGATAACTCCGGCACTCCACTCTCCAACTCTCACTCACACTCCAACGTTGTCTTCCGGCAACAAGTCACATGACACAATGACAAACAGAAAGCGAAAGGTAAGAAAAATGTTTTATTTCTCTGTAGGGTTCTTTCCATAAGACACTTATAATAACAATCTGAGCCTGTCAGTGACAACAACAAGCACTTTAGTGGACATACATTGATGGTGAGGAGTTGTGAAAGAGAGAGAGTAAAAACATGGAAAAATTGGGTCCAGTTTGAAAAATACCAAAATTACCCTTTAACATCAGTATCAAGCAAAAATGCTGAATATTCCCAGTTTCCTGCTTCTCAAATTTGAAGACTTGCTGCTTTTCTCTGTTTCTAAATTGTTGTAAATTGATTATCTGGTCAGACATAACAATCTGAAGACGTCACCTTGGTCTCTGGGAATTTGGAATTGATTTTTCCCAATATTTTATAAACGATAAATTGAAAGAATAATTGATAGCTTAAGCACTTCGCTGTCCACTTTCAAAATCTCTGTCCTGTGTGGCCCAAGTGCAAACAATTAAAATCCACATTTGGTGCTTTCTCCCATGTAAACAACGCTTTCACTTCTCTGATGTCAGTATTTCCATGATCTAAATCTGCCGCGCTCTGTCCACTGAAAGCAGGGCCGCTCCCGCCGCTCGGATGGACCCGGGCCAACATCGATTACATGCCAACCCACGTGACTAATTACGAGTCAGATGAGGGCACACCGAGTCATAATCACACAGGAGAGTATAGATGGATAGACAGTTGGTGCCATATGGGCAGCAGAGATTTGGACTCTCACTTGTCAGAGTTTGTCAGTTTTGGAAAGGAGGCCAGCCAAGACAGTAGAAGCTCACGCTGGGAGCGCCGGGGCCACGGATCCCGAAACCTGGACTGGGATTGTGGCGGTCAGAGCCGCCATGTTCTGTGCAGCGAAGGTGAGAACGTGGTTGTTGTGCACGTTCGTGGAGGTTTGTTCTGGCTTGTGATGGTGTTGGATGTTGTGAAAAAGCTGCAAGCGATCATGTGTGCCGTCGTAGCCGCTCCGCTCTGCACGCAGCTTGTTTTTTTTGAAGCCTCGGGTGAAGCGCTGTCATATGAAAGAGATGATAACGATGTAGCTGCCACCGTCTTGCACGCACATACTTACTGTAAACGTGAACGTCACATTGTGCACATATAAATGAACACATGTTTCGTGCAATATGTTGACACACAGTCCCTGGATTTGTCTCCTCAGCACACTTTTATAACCCCTTCGATCTTAAACACACACAATCACAGAGGCTTCATCTCATTGGCTGTCTGTTTTCCCTCCTCTCTCTCTCTCTCTCTCTCTCTCTCCTACCCCCCTCCTCTGCCAGTTTCCCTCCCAATCGTAATTAGTCATTTTAAAGATCATCATTCAACCATTTCCATCCAACCAACCCCCCACCTCCACCACCATCACCTCCACCACTGCTGCTCCCTCCTCCCACACTATCTGCCTCTCTGGGGAGGGAGGTGTGGCAGGGATCATGTAAATAAACCCCCCTCCTCTTCTTTCTCCTCCTCCTCCTCCTTTTACTATTTCTTTCTTCATGCTTTTGCTTCCCTTTACGCTCCAGCATCTCCATCCATGAGCTGGCTCAGTGGTCTCTCTCTCTCTGCATGGACATCATTGGGTGAGGAGTGGAGGTGAGGCTGGGTGGGGGTAGCATCCATCTCCTTGCAGCCCTTCAACCTTAAAACTCGTGTGACAGCAGCTTAACCGGAGGCTAGACTTCGTCACACTCCCACTGCCGCCACCGATTCCCCCCTACAACCCCTCCTCCTCACCCCTAACGCTACCTTACCCAGCGCTACCCACCCCCCTCTCCCCCCTCCACATTTGCAACGCGACTCCTCTCCACACACTCCGTAGCCGGTGAGACTGAAGGCAGCCTCGGTGCGTGGAGGGAAAGAGAGAGAGAGGAGAGAGTGAGGCTTTCCCAGAATAGAGAAGCAGGAGGAGGTGAGAGGGATGATGATGGAAGCCAGCTTTGACACTGAGGAGAGTTTTGACGATCCGTCCTGTCTCGCCCCGCAGCCCCCCGGCTCTGTTTCGCCGGCCAAGAGGCAGATCAAGGAGGTCAAGGAGACCAAGATCACTGTGAGTACCCAGAACTTAAACATCTTTTTCCTTTTCTTCTTCTTCTTCTTCTTCGTCCGCCTCTGCTGTCTCACCATCTCAATCTCCATCTCCATCCTCTGAGTTCATCTTTTTACTATTATTATTACTATTACTGTTGTCTTCAAGCTCAAAGCATAATGCATCATGGGTTTCTCGTGGAGTAACGTGGGGTTCCCTGCATATATCGGATACCACATTAGTCTGAATGAAGAGGAGTCGTGTGCTCATTTCTGTCTCACTGACTGACTGACTGACTGACTGGCCTCGATCCATGATATCGATTTAATGCCTGTCAGAGGTGAATTAATGCTCTCCGCTCACGACACTCAAATGCGTGTCTTCGCTTCACCGTATTCAAATGTTGAGCGAAAAGTACGGAGCTGACCTGGAGACCGCCGTTGGTATTTTTAGAATCGCCTCTGTCTGACTGATAAAGATCTGGTGTGTTTTTCTCATCGAGTTGTTGCTCAGTGTGATACTGAATCCCCCCTTGTTCTTACTCCGAGGGCTCCGCATGTAATCTGCAGGGCAGTGCAGGTCACACAGCAGCATTTGGGAAGTGAACACTTTGTGCGCTAGACTATGAGGGACTCCCACTTTTGCTTATTTGGGCTGCAAAGTCCTCGGTATCAGCCTTTGATATGAGGCTCATTACAGAACCCAGGAGGAATTAAATGTGCTCTTCACCAAGTGAATTTATCTTAAGATGCCCAGACAGAAACTGTGGTTATGTAATCTGTTTTAATGATGACTGTGGGAGGGGGGGGGCGCGGCGAACGTATGGCGGTGCCGGTGATGAGGGTGAGGGGAAGACAGACAGACAGAAGTGGTTTTGTGTCTCGCAGGGTCTTGATTTTGCGCTCGGTGGAGCTTGCTGGCCTGCTGCAGCCACGGGAGCCGTCAGTCTGGCTATTGTGAAACAAAAAAACCCACCAGACCTGCGTGAGATGCAGCAAGTCCAGTTTCCATGGTGACAAAAGCAATAGCACTGATTAATGGGTGTTGAAATGGAAAACACTGGAATAGGAGGAGAGGAGGGGGAAGCCATTCAGAGATTCACTGAAGACATACTGTTAGAAAAAAATATGATTTTCCTTCTCTGTCTGTGCAGGACCTCATAGATCTATTGTTCATGAGCATCCAGTCAAATTCTCATGTAGAGTTGAGGCATTTTTAAACACAATTTCACATCTCAATTAGCTCCCAATAAACAGATTGCAGAGAAATGTTAATTTCTGAAAAATACAGCCAGTAAATGGGAGGAAATATTCGATGTTCAGTGCATGAATATGAAATATTTCTGCTGCAGCTCATGAAGATGAAATAAATATAAAATACAGGAGGTGCTAATGATTGAAACTGTAGCAGTGGCTGGATGACGTCAGTCCACAAAGGTGTCTTTCTGCTCACCACGGTGCACCTCGCATTACACAACCCTCCACAGTTGTCATGGAGACGCACACATCCATGACTGTTGTTGGCAAAATGGACCCTCGCAGGACGCCGAGGCTTCAACACATCAGATAGGAGACACACTGTGACCTTGTTTTCACCTTCAGGGAGTGTGACCAGTTACAACAGATGCATTGCATTTTTTCAGCTTATTAAACGTTGATTCACGTGCAGTTTGACTTGTTGCTATGATGCGTATGTTTGGCGTGGAAGGGGGGGGAACAGAAGCTCTTTTAGAGTGTCATCTGGCCTCGTTGGCGGGACTCGGACGGGGCTTTTTGATTGGTCTTTGAAAAGGAGAAGGGAGGAATGGAGGAAGAATAGAGTCTGAGATTGTTTTGTTATATGAAGGTGTGTGTGTGTGTGTGTGTGTGTGTGTGTGTGTGTGTGCGTGTGCGTGTGTGTGTGGAGGTGGGGGGTGGTCTTTTACAGCAAAAGTACTTTGTCGCCTAGCAACAGCAGCAGAGCATCCTACAGTCACATTTGCTGAAATATTCTCAGAAATGGATGTGAGAGAGGGGAAGTGTTTCAGTCGTTTGTTCGACAGCCATACAAATTATTTTTTACATCTCTCATGGGAGATTTCTTCTTGCACTGTGTCATGATTTTTTTTTCTGTATTCAGCAAAGCAAAAAAAAAAAAAAATAACTAAAAGCATTAGAATGTGTAATGAAACAACCATTGCCTTGAGCTTGGATACAAACCCCCCATGAGAGTGAATGTTTATGAATGCTGAGTGAGGACAAAATGTCCCAATTCACTCAACAGATCTGCACTGTTGCTTGCTGCTTTTGTTTTGCACTAAATGGTAACATTGACTACGTTTACATGCACAAAATATTTCGGGTTTTGCCCTTATTCTGATAAAGACAATATTCCTACTAAGGTGTTGACATGGCTATACAAAATTTATTAGAGCGGTCAATCGATAAAATATTTAATTGCGATTAATCGCATGATTGTCCATAGTTGATCACGATTACATCACAAATTAATCACACTTTTTTCTGTTCAAAATGTACCTTAGAAGGAGATTTGTATAGTATAGTATTTAATACTCTTATCAACATGGGAGTGGGTTAAATATGCTTGATTAATGCAAATGTATTTATATATTTATTATTGGAAATCAATCAACAACACAAAACAATGACAAATATTGTCCAGAAACCCTCACAGGTACTGCATTTAGCATAAAAAATATGCTCAAATCATAACATGGCAAACTCAAGCCCAAAGGGCAACAACAGCTGTCAGTGTGATTATCATAAAGTGGGCATGTCTGTACAGGGGAGACTTGTGAGTACACATAGAACCCATTTTCATTCACATATCTTGAGGTCAGAGGTCAAGGGACCCCTTTGAAAATGGTCATGCCAGTTTTAACTCGCCAAAATGTAGTGTAATTTTAGAGCATTATTTAACCTGCTTCGTGAGCTAGTATGACGTGGTTGGTACCAATGGATTCTTTAGGTTTTCTAGTTTCATATAATGCCAGTATCTTAACTCTAGCTTTAAAACTGAGCCAGCTACAACCTAAAGATCACAAGTTGTGTTAATGTGTTAAATGCCATGCTAGTTTTTTCCTCACCAAAATTTAGCGTAACTTTGGAGCATTATTTAGCCTCCTTTGCGACGAGTTAGCTTTAGAACTGAGCCTGTTGCAACCTAAAAATCGCAAGTTGCATTAATGCGTCAAAGAAATTAGTCCCGTTAAGTCGAATTTGCGTTAATGTGGTATTATCGCGTTAACTTTGACAGCCCGAAAAAAATTATATGCCATTAATATTCCCTTCAACCTACAGCTGGGCATACTCCGATTAATGTAAAACGCTGTTTGCTCTGACGGCCCATTATTCCGAAAGCCCAATAGTCCGAAAAATGTCCCATTGGATTAAAAGCCCATCCGACAGCCCGTTATCCAGAAAGCAAACACCCATTATTCCGAAGACCCATTGCTCCGAAAATGCCCACTCTCCGTACAACAAACAGAAGCACATGGCTTAATATTATGCAGAATGACATCATCAGACCTTCCCGATTTTATTTTCAAAGGCATGACCCACCACACTGCCTCTTATTACTCGTTGGTTGTCTTCGTTGGTTAGATTGGTTAGGTTTAGGCATGAGGAGTGAGATTAGTTAGGTTTAGGTTAAGAATATCAGGTTAAGCCAACCAGAGGCAGAGCAGGGCGGGTCGAGCTTTCGCCATGGTAGGGAAAAAAATATCACGTCCGGGACGATCTGATGACGCTATTTTGCTTAATATTTAGCCATGTGCATCTGTTTGCTGAGAATTTTTAGCCTATTTTCAGTGTGATGGGCGTTTGGAACTTGGGCTGGGTGTTACGATACCGGTATCAATACTAGTACCCTTAATGTGATATCAATACCAATAGAGTACTTCATTGGATATCTTTTTTTCTACTTCAGCGATACCCATCATGTGAATCGAAGCATTCACTTGCATAAAATGCCAACACCACCGCATTGATTTTTATCAAACGCCACAAGCGTGTAGTATAGCCACACCACTGTAGGTAGCGGGCCAATCACAATCGGCAGTCACATTAAATCGAAGAATGCTTGTGGTGATTGACTGCGAGCAAAACCATACAAATAATCATTCTTTTCTAGATCTGGGTACAAAAAAGATCAAATATAGGTGTTATTTGACTGGAGAAATTTCGACACTACTTGGTACTGGGTTATTATACCCAGCCCTTTTCAGAACGATGGCCATTTGTTTTCGGGATAACAGGCTGTTGGACAAATGGGCTTTTGGTCCAATGGGACATTTTCCAGACCACGACGTACATCCTATGGCTACATCCTTTAAATGAGTTAAATTTCCCGCCTTTCATTATGTTTAAATGTAGGTGTGTTTCTCCTTCCAACCAGATATGTGGGCTTTTCTGTTGGGCATGCATCTCTACTCCAGCCTTGTAAACTGTTGGCCAGTTGGTTTGAGTACAACGCACAGCCCTTACTGTATCGTGTGTGTCGCAAACTGCCGTAAAAATCCCAATTGAGACGCATATTCTGAATGTGCTGTTTACAGTACATGTCCAATGAATGCTCCTAAATCCTGAATAACAGACATATCCCACATGTCTTAATCTGAAAATGCTCCCTTCAGAATAAGGTCTAATTTAGATTATCTAAATGGAATACGCTGTGTACATGACCCGTATCAAATTCACCATATTGTCATATTCGTAATAGTAGTGGAATATTAGTGTGCGTGTGAACGTAGTCATTCAAGGATGAAATATGGCGATACAGCCTGCTGCAACATCCCAGATCCAACAGCTGGACTTGATTTATTGCATGCTGTGTAATAAAGGTAATCTATATTAATATTTTATTCCCGAACCCCGGAGCACCTCACTAAGCAGCCATAAAAGAGAAGTAAGTTAGCCAGACAGCCTTCTTTTAGATAAATGGTCTCATTTTCTGCTGGATGTGAGAGGCAGATAAACAACAGTCATGATAGATGTGGAGCCAGTGTAATGGAAAATCTGCTGCCCATGACAATCAGTATGATCTCTGAGGCAGAAAATGAACAAAGTGACTGGTCGGCACACAGAGTAAATCACGCTGTTGTTCCTTTAGATTGTGAAGTGTTACTGCGAGTTAATGCGCTTCTTGTTCATGCATGTTTCAGCTGTTTTCTGTTGTATCGGTACGCCCGCTTGGCAAGTAGCCATATCAGTATTTCCTCTGGAGTTTTAGTGATTATGTAACAGAGGTAGAGTATTACTCATCTGTTTTTCAAGTTGTTTATTGGAAGCTGTTCAGATCAAGTGCTGCGGTGGCAGCGCAGAGAATGAAGAGGTCAATGTCAAGTGTTTATTGGAAGTTGAGCTTTTTTTCTAAGCTCAATATTTGCTCGAATATTTGTTTTATACTCTAAAGCTGCAGAGTTTTTATGCAAAACTGCACTCAGCGTATCATCATGGATCACACAGTGAAGCTGCAACAGAGAAGAGCGTCTCAGAAATAGAGATATTGAACGTTAAAGTAATATCTCTAAAAAATAAATCAGCTGTGTGTGCAATGTGAAAGGAGTCGCAGAGCTCAAAGAGAATTATCACTACACAGCTATTTGCCTTCTCCAGCTACATATTGACTAGTTGAGTTTAACCACTTTCATTAACTCTAACATATAAAATTGTAGGGAGCCATTTCCATCCAAAGAGCTCTGATAAGCTGATTGTACCGTACGCTACCTGCCCAGCACCAAACAGCACACAGAAAAAGTGAGTAACTATTAAAAGAGAGTAAATGTTTGACTGTTATGAGGCCATTAAATAGGCGTTATCAGTCGCTATAAGCATCATAGATGTGGGTCATTAGGGGCCTACTACGCCTACTACGCTGGTAAAGTGAAAGCAAAACTTAAAAGCAACACGTTCTAATATGTTGTGAAACTGAATGAAACCTTACGTTCTGAACAAAAACAAAAAGGCTTCCTGAAGCTTAGGCAACAAAAACACTTCGGTTGAGGCAAAAAAAACAAAATTTGGCTTAAAATAATTATGTTTCAAATGGGAAAGTCAAGCTTAAGGCTTGTTAAAACAGAGACAACTACACATTGTTGGTTTCACAAACTCCAGTCTCCTGTGTTTTGTGTTCTGTCTATCGCCCCCGACCTCCACCCCATCAGGAGTTTCACACTGTCTACACTACAGCGCCTGACTTCCACTTCTGCTTCTGTCATAATTACTACGGTAGCTGCCGTGTCCTTTTATACCTTTTTTTTTTATCTACCATGTGAATAGTTGATAAAACCTACTAGCAGGTGTAGTAGGCTCCTACTGAAAAGCCCTCCTGGGACAAAGCAAGTCATATGACCTCTTATTTGGATTGTGATCACTACACCAAACCTGCCTCTCTCTTCTTCAGCCTCTTGCTTCCCCTTCAGTATTCTTTGTAAAACATCACACACGACACAAGCTGGTAAACATTTACTGGCACCATGTTGTTCGAATTATTCTTGTCACACCTTTTTTATTGGGAAGTTAAAAGAACGAAGGCGTTCATTTGAGCCAGCTGGTGAACGCTCTATGTTTGTCTTCAGTCTGTATGACAGCAGTACAGTGGTGAGCTCATGCAGTAAACACTGTGACTCAGTGTGTTTTTGTATGTTTGTGGATGAAACATCCTGTCTGGATGCCCATGTAGTTTGCAGCAGCGGTTGACATGGCACAGAGGCTATCTTGCGGTGCCAGGAGGGAGGGCTCACAGATGGTGAACATTACATAATTGCAACCCCAAGAGTAATTGAAGACGCTGTGGACCATGGAGTCTGTATTCAGGCTGAGTGCTGGGTGTGTTTATCTGCAATGCCACATATTCCCAAGTGTATAAAGTTAATTTATTCATTCTGTAGTACAAAAGTTTCTCTGTATTTTGGAGTGGACATGGTTGTCTCTCGCTCTCTCCCCCTGAAGGGCCGCGGGTCACCTTCTGGATGGCCAACATTTGTATGTTTACTCACGCCTGACCTTTTTCCTCTCATCTGCACGATCCAAATGCAGTGGTAGAAGAAGTACTTTACTGAAGTAAAGCACCAATACCATGATGTATAATTAAGTACTTTGCTTCAAGTGAATGTCATTCATCTTTCATTTTTAGATTTTTCGTGAAATATTGGATAATTTGATCTATTTGGGATTCAAACAGTTATTAAAATAAAACCGTCCAAACAGTTTAGTCCCATCAACAACTCATACCAGCCTGATCTCACCAAATGGCATATGAATAACACACCAATTTCTTATTCATAAGGACCAGTGTGTAACATTTCAGGGGCTCTATTGGCAGAAATGTAATATAATATTAATGTATGAAAAGTATGTTTTCTTTAGTGTGTAATCACGTGAAAATAAAATTTGTTGTGTTTTCGTTAGCTTAGAATGAGACGTTTAAATCTACATAGGGAGCGGGTCCTCTCTTCATGGAGTCCGCCATGTTGCACCGCCATGTTTCTAGCAGCCCAGAACGGACAAACCAAACATTGTTAACTTTTCCTGCTTGGACTGGAGTCACTCCCGACGCCGCCGCTCTCCCTCTCTTGCTTCACCACTCACTTTCCATGAACACATACACTCAAAGCACTCTACTCTTACAACAACTGGCTCTAGAGAGGGCCATTCGCATCGGTCACCGTAGCTCTCCAACACGCTTGGCACACGTGAGAAGTTGTAATCTGCAACCTCACCACTAGATACTGCTAGATCCTACACACTGTTCCTTAGTATTTTTTGCTTTCCGCATGTCATTTCATGTCGTGGCAATATTAGATGCTCAGAGCCAAGTGCTCCAGAAGTCAGGTGACGTAGTACAAAGAGCGAGAAAGTCCCCTTAGGGAGGAGGACGGAGTGGACAGGTGGGTCAAACACACACACGACTTTCACGAAACCAAAAGTCAACCGTTGACTTATTTACATAGACTACTTAACATAACAAACCAATTTTAACCCTTTTCCTAAACCTAACCATGTAGTTTTGTTTGATTTCATGTTAACCTCATGTTTAAATCTGAGACCGTGTATACGTACTGTATATGACGAGTTGGGAATGAGAGCAGGGCGTTAAATGACACGAGAAAATCTTAAAATGCGTAGACATGACACACGGCATGTCCTTAAAAGTGACGTTGTATTTATACGTCTTCCCATGAGACACGATCACGTTGCTCATTTGATCTTTAAAAAGTTGTATCTTATAAGCGGATCAAATGTTTGTTTGTTCTTTAACTAGTAGCTATATCTATTAAATAAATGTAGTTTAGTTAAAAGTACAATATTTGCCTCTGAGATGTAGTGGAGTAAAGTATAAACTTAAGTAGAGTACCCTAGTAAAAGTTACGTTTCCACCACTGTCCAGATGAAACCCAGGTCTGCTAGCTCACTCTCATTTCACCTCCACTCCTCTTGTCTTCTTCTGACTCATCACAGATCTATTATTTGTTTCATTTCTCAGTTAGGTCATTGTTTCTCATCTCTGTATTTCTTGTCTTGTTGCCTCAGATCAACTGTGTGACTTTCCCTCTGCCTGGAGAAAGTCCGGAGCAGCAGCTCCTGAAGCCCAACGAATGGAGCTACTGCGACTACTTCTGGGTGAGTTCTACTGAAACACAGGAACTACAGTATAACTATGATAGATCTGTGATATTTGGTGATGATGAGTGCCAACTTCATACAGAGACCTGGCAAAAGTAGTATACAGTATATAGTCACCGTCCTCTAAAGCCTGGATAACATGGAGGCACTGTAGTGTATCTAACAGTGCATACAGTAGACCTTCAATTGGCTGGGCCAGTATATTCGCCTATGTATTAGGGCTGCGTATTGTCAGGAATCAGGTGACACAATACTTATCATGTTACAGTGGTTACGATTCAATATATTGTGATATATTGCGATACTGTAAGCAAGGCGATATATTGTGATTTTTCTAATCTAATTTTGGAGAACTGTCATAGTATAAATAACACACCATCGTATGCATAAAAGTTGACTTTTTTTATGCAATCGTTTTATCTTCTAATCATCTTGCAATCGTTTTATGCAAATAGTTTAATATGATATCAGTATATTCACTCTAGCTTTAAACCTGAGTCCGCTACAAACTAAAAAACACAAGTTGCGTTAAAGTGTTAAAGGAATTAGTGGTGTTAAAACAAATTTGCGTTAACGTGTTATTATTGCGTTAATTTTGACAGCCCTATAAAAAAAATTATTAAATATTGATTTTGCTATCAGCCGCAAAAAATGTAACAGAAACTGTTTTGTTTTGCAATGTTTCTTAATTATGAATCCAAGACTTTGCCGTTTTCACTGTTATTATATACACTGTATGTGTTTGGTCCAACTACCAACCAGAGAAGCTCCAGAAAGTTCCTGTCGGCACATTTTGTTGAACAAACTTTTGCTGTAAAGTGCAGTTAAAAGCCTCTAATGCTTACATTAAATTATGTGTCTAAAAATGGTTGTGTGAATAGAAAGCAAATGGATCCGCTCTCCTTCTCGTTTAACAAAAGGCACAATTGGCTTTCATGTTGGAGTAGGCGGCTCATAGGTGGAAGACATATCGACCGGCTTCTCTGCAAACACAGTGATCATCCTGCTTCAAATGTCTCCCCAGAGGCTGCTGTAATTTTCAGTTTCCATACATTTCCATACTAAATTAGATTTGTATCGGAAAACCCTTCAGCCCTCATAATTGACTGAAACCCGACGCCTGTTTCCTCCTCCGCTGTTTGCTGCTTGGCTGCTTGTTTGCGGCCTGTCGTGTTGTGATGTTTTGTGCGTCCACTGACCTGCTGTGTGAAATAAATCTGGCACCTCTGTTCCACATCACTCCTGTCACAAACAAGACAAAGTGCTGCACATCCCCGCACCCACAAGCACACACATAATACACATCCAGCCATCAGTGATTGACGCACGCACACCAACGCATGTCCTCCGTGACATAGAGTGAGTCACACATTCAGAGCACATTCTCACAAACCCCTACACACTCTCAAACATACACAACAAAAGAGTCGTTACTGGACGCTCTGTCTGTGAAGTCATAGCTGTGGTTGTTTATTGGTCCGCTGCTGTTTTTGAATGATGCTCTCCTCTTCCTCTTCCTCCTCCTCCTCCTCCTCCTACTCAGAACGACAAGAAAGACCCCCAGGGGACCACCTCGGTGGCGGGCTTCGAGGTCCTTCTGCAGAAGCAGGTGAAGGGCAAACACATGCAGAAGGAGATGTCGGAGTTTATCCACGAGAGGTAACTGTTTCCTTTCAGATCAGACCGCTATAGCAACAAAACAGAGACAGCAGCGGTTTTAATTAATTAATAAACACACTATAAATAGAATCAGACACTGGAGGAGCCAGAGAAGCCTTTATTAGAGTAGAAAATTGGTTACTTGAAACAAGCTCAGCTAAAATAAAAATGTTTTAACTTGGAAGACCGGTGAGCTCTTAAGGTAACGTTTCTCTTTTAGACACCTTTACAGGTTATAAACAGTGTTGACCTACGTAAGTGTGCGCACGCAGTTTGGCAATGGAAGTATGGCGCAGTGCAATAGCTTGTCAAGCTATGCAAGGGCATGCATTAGCAAGTGGCCCAATATTTAGTGGCCAGATATATACACGTATTTGGTGGAGAAACCTAGCGTGTAGCGTTATACCAGCGAAAAATTACAAGCATACATGTCACTAGATGCTAACAGCTACGTTATCTGCGGTCATGTACAGAACGTCAAATACCATGACAGACTCAGAGGTTTCAGTTTATTGATTTTTAAAATGGGGGCTACAAAAATCGAGGGAGAGGGGGCGACATGCAGCAAATTACATCGGCTGTAAAAGGGTTTGTTGTCAACAAAATCAATGAAAACACCAAAACCAACAATGAATGCATCTATTAACAAGTATTGTGTGTGTATCAAAGCCTGATATATCTTCTTCCTCTGTGCCATCGAGCTCCATTGTTGTCCAAAATTGATTAAAAACACATCAACGAGCGACACTAGCCGTGTTTCCATTTAATTGTCAAGTGAATTTTAAGCAAACGATTTAAATGTCGCAAAATAAAAATGTGAATTTGATGTGTTTCCATCAACTGGTTTGGAGCAAATAAACTCGGCTACAGCGTAGTTTAGAAGTTTGCACTATAGGCTACGCATGGCTGTAATCTGCCAGTAAACAGAGTAGTAGAAGAAGTAGAGGTTGACTTGGTTATTTATGAGAGAAAAATGGAGAGGGGTCTTCAGGAATTTGTTTCAATTGGACAAGTTTTAATTGTTCCTTTATGTGAGCTAGTATTGGCACGTTTCATGCTGTCCTGAGATGAAGACAATGTAAATATATATCTGGGAAGACGCCGACGGCCGGAAACAGCTGATCGGTCATGTGAGTTAAATGTTTGCTACGTCATAATTTATTCTGCAAAGGCATTTCCATATCCCCTTTAGCGCATCAACTCTTTTTAAACAAAGGCAAAAACCACCTCAAGCAAGCGTAAAAAGTTTTTTTGCGCAATTTACCATTTCCATGCAGCTTTTCTAATGAGATACTTCAAAATGTGCATAAAAATATGTGAATGGAAACACGGCTATTGTGTCACTGGGAGATATGTATGTCTTGTATGATACAGACTAACACATTGTTGGTTTTTGGTCTTTTCATGGGATGTACTAACAGTAACAAAATCTTTAACCTTCTTCTTTTTCAATGGATTTCAGTCCAGTTTTGCCATTTTCTGTTAAATATTCAACACAGCTACATTGTTCATCATGGTCAGAAAAATCGATTGATGCACTTTCTTAGTGTTCAATAGAGCTGTCAGTGTTTTATCTCTGTGTGTTATCACTATCAGTATTTGTCTGTGTTCTTTCGTCCTTGTGGTAACACTTGGAAACTTTGAAATACTTCTGGCTTCATTTGTTTTTTTACATGTCAAGTAATACGGCAGGCCATTATAGTAATGACACCATCACTAAATACATTTACTCAAGAACTATTTAGTATCAGTATTTTTGTTTTATGATACTTTAACTGTCATATAAATGTAGTGCAGTAAAAGTACTAGTTACTTTGCATGTTCAGATTTTGCATACATTATATACAGTATAATGGTCTTAAAAAATATGATGCATTTTTTCTTTTAATAGATTTTAACTACCCAATGCTATATAAAGTAAAAATTTGAATGCAGGACTGGCTTTTTTACACTGTGGTATTACAGCTTTTACTGAAGTTTATTTATTTATTATTTTTTCTTCCCTTATTCATTTATTTATTTATCTATTTATGCATTTTATTTATTTTTATTTTTATTTCCTTATTATTTTATTTTTGTATTATTATTTATTTATTAAATTATTTATGAATTATATGTAAACAACATCCCAAAGCTGTGTATATGGTGTGAATGAAATCATCTCAAAGGGGGCATAATGAAAACTTTACACACTAATGACAAACGATCAATTTATAAAAGATCTGTAGGGATCCAAGCTTTTGTCTTCCAGCTGTAATTAAAGCTTGCACCCAGTAATTAAAGGGGCTTTAGATCTCAGCTGAGCATAAAGGAAATGCATAGATCGTTGAGCTCCCACTGAATCTGAAACAGGATGTCAATAAACAGCACGAATAATTGGGAGTTTCGTTAAAACTTTTACATCCGATCTCACGTCTCTCTATATAATTAGCTCCATCTAATTGTACAAAAGCTCTGTTCACATGCTGGTCCGAGTCGTGGGAAGTTAATGAGGATTCTTCTGATTCAAGAGGCCACCGTCTCCCAAATCCCTCAGTTAGACTTGTATTCAGCGCTGACCTTTCTGTGTTGTTTCGCTGTGTTGCTCGGTGCCGCTGAGTATCCGAACATTAAGTCAAAGAATGGGCCTGGTGACCTTCTTTAGGTGACAGATTTATTTAGGTGAGGATGGTGAATGTGAGACCGGTGCAGGAAGCGAATGTCACACAAAGTACTATGGTATTATTGACGTACAAGGGTCACGGCGGCCTTTGCAGCAAATTGTAGTAGAAGTGTGTGTCGTTGTGCTGCAGTGCACTCCTGAAATGATCTGTGTTAAAGCATTTTTACCACCTCACTAAAGCAGTTTCTGTCCTCCCTTGAGCCAGGCAGCTCAGCGCTTCACATCTTTCACATCGTGGTCTTTGTGTTTCAGGATAAAGATTGAAGAAGAATATGCCAAGAACCTCTCCAAGCTGTCTCTGAGCCCCCTGGCAGCACAGGAGGAAGGGTGAGTGCAGTAAACAGAAGCTGTCAGAGCAAACACAGCTCTGCACAACAGTACATAGGTTTAGTAATTACAGAACTGGGTCTAAAAATAGGAGTTTTTAAAATAGACTTGGATGTTTTTTCATGTTTGTCTGTCAAGAAAAAAACACCGAAATCTTTGAGCAGACAGAAAAAGAGTCTTGGCTCGAGAAACAGTGGATGCTGTTTTCTTTCCAGCTCTGGAAATTCCTCAATTACACAAACATTTCTGTTTTGGCTGTAAAAATGAAACTAAATGGAAACACAAATCCAAGTCCAGATGTCACGTTTACAGGGTCAGACAATCAGAAAGGTTGTAAACAAGCCAACAGGTTAATCACATTTATCTGATTATCTGTAGAGAAAATGAAGGCGGACTGTAAGTTACAACAAAGTTACAAGATACTGGTCACGTTAGCTTGTCGGGAAGAGCGCTAAATTTTGGCGACGAAAAACTACCATGGCCATTTTCAAAGGGGTCACTTGACCTCTGACCTCCAGATATGTGAATGAAAACTCTGAGATGAACAGAGTGAAAACTGTGTCTTATTAGATAAAACAGATGTAATTTGCAGTGGAAAATTGTTTTTTTTAAATCATCATACATTAAGATCATATCTTGATTTAAGCATCGCAATAACCTCGTATCGTGGGGCCTCTGGTGATACACATACATGTACGCTACATTATTTTGTGGGGTTATAGGTTACATTAGAAATTGTGTCATATTTCTTTTATTTTTTTGCCTCAGGACTCTTGGAGAAGCTTGGACTCAGCTGAAGAAGAGTCTTCATGATGAGGCTGAGGTTCACCTAAAGTTCTCCAACAAGGTAATTAATATCTGCTGTTGGAAATGAATGCATTTACTGTAGAATCTCATGTAGATCTGAAAATCATTCATTAATGGACTGACAGAAATATTAATATGTTATAATATGCAACTATTTGGATAATTGATTAATTGTTTCGGTCTAGAGCTGCAAAGATTGACCGATTAGTTGTCAACTATTAAATTAATCGGCAACTATTTTTATAATCGATAAATCTGTTTGTGTCATATTTTAAGAAAAAAAGTGAAAATCCCCTGATTCCAGCTTCTTAAATGGGAATATTTTCTGGTTTCTTTACTGCGCTATGACAGTAAACTGAATATCTTTGAGTTGTGGACAAAACAAGACATTTGAGGACGTCATCTTGGGCTTTGGGAAACACTGATCAATATATTTATTATATATATTCTGTATTTTATAGACCAAACAACTAATTGATTATTGACAATAATCAACAGATTAATCAACAATGGAAATAATTGTTAGTTGCAGCACTATTTCTGTATTTTTTCAAGCAAAAAATTATGAAAAAAACCCACTTAAGATTGTGCTTCTTTTTTTTCTGTCATATATGATAGTAAACTGATAATCTTTGGGTTTCTCATTGATGGTTATGGATAGATAAACCAAGAAATGTGAAGAATCCACCTTCAGCTCTGGTATATTATAACAGTCTTTAGCAGAATTTAGCTGTAAAAAGATAAAAGTAGCTAATGCCTTATAGCTTTCTCTAAATCACAGTCTGTGCTGTCTCTGGTGTGCAGCTTTCTACACCTTCAGGTCAAGTGTTTAATGTTTTCAATCAACTGAAGTAATGGATACTTGATCTGACCTCATCCTGAGGTGACGGGGCGTGTTTACCTCGACCTTGTCGGCGCCGACCGTAGAAAATGACCTGTCCGCGGTCCGATTAGCAGCGATGCAGAAACCGCACTCTGGCCTCGGATGCAGCCTTAAATAACGCAGAGGCGGCCTCGGAGCTCTTTCACGGCCCTCTGTTGTCTAATTAATTAGCTCTGCGTTGTGACGAGCCCCCACCAAGGGCCATGCAGCCTCCTCCCCGCTCCACCAGTGCTCCGATACTCCATGCTTCATTATGAGGCGGGTGAGGGGAAGGTAATGCGTGGTCAGGCAGGGAATGAGAAGTCTTATCAAGCTTGCAGAAGCTCCGGCTCATTTTCTAATAAGCTACATTTCATCTATATCTCGCAGCCTTGGCATTTCACTAGATTAGCATTCTGTGTGGAGAGCTGCTGACGAGCACTTTGTAGCTTATTGAAGTGTCATACAAAAAAATGCTTTTTCATATTATTGGACAATAATATGAAAATAAGTGTTTGCTGGGAGAAATAGAAGCTGGGACTAAAAGTGTAATTGACTCCCTTTATGGTGATGGATGTGGCTTTGTAGAACAGGAAACAGGCTTTATTTAGCAGTAAGTCCGGAGAAGCTGTACTTTATCGTGGTTTTAATTAAGTCAAATGTGTCAGGAGATGTATGGATTTTAGAGAAAAGTATTTATGTCAGTTAGGTTCAAAACAAGGTCAATGTGAATAATAATTAAATAATTGTAAACAAATCATTTAAAATCATTGTTCTGCCAAATTAGTTTATGAGTAAAAGACTTTACACACCGGGGCGTTTTTTTTTTTTCGTGCAATTAATTGGCAAGTTAATATATTTTTTCAAACTGTTTTTGTCATGAATACTTTCACACAGAACCTGAATATTACACAACAAAAAAGCGACGTAATATTTTTCGGAACAAGGACGATTTTCTGAGCTTTCGCACCGCAAATAAGGGCATCAGCCAATCACGTTGTGCGGAACTGGTTGAGTTACGCCTACACAGTATTTATGAAACAATAACACGGAGGTCCAAACCAAGATGGCAACCTGTATTACACCTTTCACCCTTGACAAAGGCAGAGCAGACCAGATCCACTCCTGTTCTTGCCTTTCACAATAAAAGCCCTAGACATATAATATTCGCAGGCGAGTATTTTGCATTTTCGTGTCGTTTATTTGTCACACCCCTGGTGTGTAAAGGCCTTAATGCCTAAAGAGTGTATTTGTAAATGTACAGTAGTAGTAGTAGTAGTAGTAATTTGAGTAGGGATTGTATGTTGTATGTGTAGCCGCTGGTGTTTTACCTGCGCTGAACTACAGATTGTACTCATAGATTTTACTTTCAATAACTTGGTGCACATGTGCTATATAACCTAGGATATCATATACTGTATAGTCGTGACACAACAAAATAATGCAAAAACACAGTGCATGCAACAGGAGGGAGGTTTTTTTTCATAGGAAGAATAATTAAATGACCTACAGCTGAGTGTCTTGTTTTCACAGCTCCACACTGAGGTTGAAAAACCTCTGCTGACGTTCAGGAACGACAACTTCAAGAAGGACCTGAAAAAGTACGACCATCACATCGCCGACCTCAGGAAGCAGCTGGCGAGTCGCTACGCAAGTGTGGAGAAGGTACCGAATCTGACACACCAGTAGATTATTAAGTTATAGGTCAGATGCAGCGTAGGCTACCATGCATTTGTACAGTATTTGAACGTATGAAACTGTTTCCCGTCATTCCTGACCGGCCAAAGTCTCCCTCCAAACATCGATACTGTAGTTTAGAAGTCTAGAAGGTACACAGCAGTGTTTGTCTACCTCAGAAAGTTACATAAAAAAGAGCTTCAGTAACTCCTACACTTGCTTCCCACCTGCTACAATCATTTTATGAATGAATTCCCTCTACACACATACACATCTTTTTGGTTTATACTTTCATTTTTGAGCATTTTCTGCACGTTGCGATGGGTAGCATTATTAAGTGTCTGCACTACCAGAAAATAAGACGAGAAGAGGTAGAAGGAAGAATATCCTTCTGCATGTCTTTGTTAATGCACCAACAGTTCCACCTCAGCCAAGAATTAAATCATGTTCATAATATTTTGGCTTTTTGACAGATGAATGGTGCTTCTATTTAGGTGTTCTTAAATATATATATAACAAAGTAGACACTTATTGTGGAGTCCTTACACATAAGCAAGGCCACACTGTATTTTAGCAAACCTTGCAAGCTTTCTGTTCTTGTACTTGTACGTCATGCAGTATATATACAGTATATATCCCGTTTTAAAATGATAACGCTGACATATTTACTCTTGAAATTATAAATAACTTTTGAAACAATAGGTATTTGATGGAGACAGAACAGGCTTCTCATCTCTAGCCAGCAGCCATCGATTTTGTCGGCTGAAATGACATCTGTTGCTGCTAGATTTTATCAGCTTTGAGCTGGTTTAAAATGCTGTCAATCACCTGTCCCGGCTTTAAAAGGAGAACCCTGTAAAAAGATCTTAAATATGCACTTGATACATGATGCGTGTCACTGAGGCTAAAAATCTGTGAGTTGGTCTCCAGCTGGATCTTTTTTATGTTTTCAGCTGATTCTATTTTAACACTAGAAGTACAGTATGTATATGATGGCTACATACATGACGTCATGCTAACAGGCCAAGGCAAAAAGTCAGTATTGATGATCCAAGTATAAGACACATAGAAATACAGAATAAGCATAGTTCTTGTATTACAGTGTGTAGTTAATTAGTTGTAATATTATAAGTATGATAAGATGTCAGACTGCTATTAACCCTGTGTGGCTGCGTAGTTCACATACTGCTACGTATTTTCAGATAGTTTGTAACCCTAACCCATGTTTAACATTACGAGAATGAAGGTATAGAGGACTAACTGATGTGTTTAACACTATCTCAGGTAGCTTTGGCTGAGGTTAATCAGTGATTGAGTATACATTAATCTAACAATAGTCGCTAACATTAGCCTTCTAAACTCTGATAGCTTCAAAGACCAGCTTCCAGTCAGCGGGGAAATGCTACAAAGTGGATGTGTTAGCTTTTAATTTTATTTTAACGTAACCCCACAAACTAATGTAGCTAGTTAACCTAATGATATGCTAACTCTTGGCCTTGGAGTTAACACTCGGTTGCTACTGTAGATAGCAAACACACTGTTTGTGCCTAGCTAGGTTTAGCGAACGGTCAATTGTGTTGCAACGTTGTCAAATATTGTGCGTCTGTGATTGAGTGCTCATTACTAGTGCTTTTCTAAACGGTTTTCTAAAAAGTGTTAGTTTGAAAAAATGTTTTTGTTATTTAAAAACACACAATGCACATTAATTAACATGAGCCATCACGTAAATGTGCCAGATTTAGCCATACAGGCTAATTTTCATCAGTCGATGGCATTAAAGAAAACATACAAGAGCACATAAGTACAGTTAAAAAGCACATCAATGTATATATTTGAGACCTGCTTAAGTTATTGTCAATGTTTAATGTAGTTTGGTGTGGTTTTTACAGCATCTGCAACTTGCATCAGAATCTATTTTCTTCAAATGCAAGTTCGTCATATTTTTCGTTCAGTGTTTACAGTCTATCACTGAAGTTCATTGCGACTATAAAAAGTGATTTCCAGCCAAAAACAACCTTTTGGCTCCATCTCTGCTCCACCGCATTAAGTGACCTCATCAGTGGGTTTCAGTTTGACTCCATCCCACATTTTCTTTCAGTTGTCTCTTGAATCTTGGCATCACTGTTACTGAATGTTTACACTATTACACTATTACATCATGACCTTCAGAGAGGTAAAGAATAAGAGGAAAGACTCAGTGATATGAATTAAGGAAAGATTAAAGGATGAGACCAGGATCAGAGTGCAAACATCGACGTGAAAAGGCCGTAATGACTCCTGTGATAGATGGAGGTACAGTAAATCTGAGGATTATACTGAATGACTCATTGTGTCTACATTCACACATCCCGCTAAATGTGTGTGAATGTGTGTGTGTGTGCGCGGCGCAGGCCCGTAAAGCCCTGGCAGACAGGCAGAAAGATCTGGAGGTGAAGACCCAGCAGTTGGAGATCAAACTCAGCAACAAGACGGAGGAGGACATCAAGAAGGCCCGGCGGAAATCCACACAAGCAGGTCAGAAGTCACAGAGCTTTGAATACAAGACAGTCACTGCAGCCATGTTTGTGTCACAAATGTCACTAAAGAACTGCACCGAGATACATGAAAAGCTCTCTAGGTTTAAACTAAATCTCAAGGTTTTAAAACACAAGGAAACAGATATTAACAGATCTTTTTCGTTGTACTTTTAAAACCTCGAGTTTTTTTCATGTGTCCATTGTTTTGTGTTGTTAATCGATTTCCAATAATAAATACATACATACATTTGCATAAAGCAAGCATATTTACCCACTCCCATGTTGATAAATCACTTGACAAATCTCCCTTTAAGGTACATTATGAACAGATAAAAAATTTGTGATTAATTAGCGATTAATCATGATTAAATATTTTAAGCGATTGACAGCCCTAGTTTGGTCACATGTCATTCATAGCCTGATTTATAGAACATTTTATTCATAAAACCATAGTAAAATTGTTGTCAGTATTTTCTGATTTATGGAGGGATACAAACCGATATTCTCTCTGTAAAAACTTTTGACTCTATTGTGTGAACAAAATGAAACAAGCATATTGAACCTGGCTTTATCCAATGTTCAGATTTCTGTGCTGGAAACGTATGCAAATTAGCACAAATTTGATAAGATAATGCCTCATTTGCATATTTAAACATACAATTACAGAAAACTTGTAATACAAAAAAAAATATTCTTTATGTGAGTAATGAACTGGGGGAGTTTCTTAGTGATATCTATTATTCATTTATTTTTAACCTATTCCCCTGTGGTGTCCCCTGAATTAGTTTAAATTTCAGAAACTAGGACAAGCGCAGCAAAAGACCGACATTCTACCTGAGATACTTTGTGTTTGACATTTTAATAAGAAAGAAGACGAGTTCATGTTGTAATTGTTCTGCTCATGCTTCAGCAGAGAGAAAAGCACTGCAGGAACTTCTCCACTCAGTAGATTAGTCACAGTCCACGGCACTAATCAAAAGCGCTCATAGTTACAGTTAAATGATGTCGGCGATGTGTCGTTGATCAACACCGCCGCCTAAAGGTCAAATGTCATTACGGCTCACTGCACTTGCTGCCAGACTCGAGGATATGTTTTTACCTTCACTGGGTGAATATTAATAAGCTTCAGTCATGTTTTACTATCTGACACTTCTTTATGTTTTAGGATATAGAGAAATATTCAGCAGTGTTTCACTGATAGTCATAAGTGAAAGAATGACTTCTGATTTCAGTTTGAGAGAGAGACATGATAGAAGTGAAAGACGTACTCAGATCCTTTACTGAATTAAAACAGTTTACTTCAAAGCAAATGTGGAGCAGTTCAGCTTTTTATCAGTGATTTAAAAATAGTAGTTGTCAAAACCAAATGTGAGATCTGTTTCATGTTTGTCCCAGAAATGTGCAGCGTTGTTGGAAAAAGGGAGTTTTAGATGTCAGACACAGGGAGTCAAAATGAAAAATGTTAGTTTAGTTTTTAGTTAATATAAGACCCCGTTTGGCACGTTTGTTGTAAAACAATCCCAATATATTAGAATATAACTGTCTTTAAAGCTTAATTAATGCTGTAAACATAGCCTTGATAATAATAATAACAGGTTAATTTCCACATTAAATGATTAATCTTTGAATCATTGAGGAGTGAATTGTGAGCGCCCTCTGCTGGGCCTTAAGGGGTTTTGCACTACCACAGATTAAAGCACTGATAATAACAGACATGCAGAGTTGAAAAAAAAGATGATTTAAAAAGTTTGGAGAAAAAAGAAATAACCTTGTAAATGCTGATTGTTGTTTCCTTGTTGACCTCTGACCTCTCTCTGTATTCTCCAGGAGACGACCTGATGCGCTGCGTGGATCTGTACAACCAAACCCAGTGCAAGTGGTTTGAAGAAATGGTCACCACCAGCATGGTAAGAGAAGATTAATCCTATTTTTCGTGTCTCTTGGCTGTAAAATCTGGTTAATAACAGTGGATTTTCTTCTGCTCTGTATCTGCGAATGATGTTGAAAGAACTTTTTTTGCAGCACTTTTCCTCCCGAATCCCAAATATGTGTATCTGGATTTTTGTTGTTGAACAGTTTGTTAAGTAAATAAGTAACAATGCTACAGTATATAGGATAACATACTGTATATTTTTTCACCTGTAAATGACTTATTGGCAAAAAAGAAATATATATATATTTGTTCATGAATATTCCATTTAACCTAAAACACTGTATGTATAATTAATTAATAATAATTAATTTTCATATTTTCCAAATAAGGAAATTTGTAATATAATATCCAGCTTTATACTTAATGACATTCACTATTTTAAGACAATCGTACAGTATATATAATAACATAAGGAATTAAAGCTGCAAGCAGCGATGAACGGGCCCTCGCCCACGCTGGCACGTTTGGGGAACACGCACGTCGGGGAACACGCTGTCGTGGCACGTATCTGTCTTCAGGCCAGGACTATTATCAAGCTTGAGAAGTTTGGAGCAGCTGGGACTTGGTAAAGGCAAGTAACAACAGCCTTCTGTGTCATGGGGTAACTTCAAAATTCACGTGCGGCATGACCGTTTGTCCGATCAAAATTTCCTTCGCAATTTAGCATCACAGTAGTTTGAGGGTTAGACCACCCAAATTTCAGACAAATCCGATGAAGTCTCTAGGAGGAGTTCGTAAAAGTATGCACGAAATACAAAAATGACATGAAAAACACAAAATCCAACATGGCGGACTTCCGGTTGGGCGGAGCTAATGAAACCCAATTAGGAATATGTTTCAAATAATGAGTGGGATATGCCTACCAAATTTGGGGCGGATCGGACAATGTATAATCAAAATACTAGAATTTCC
>CAKAOH010021508.1:0-10489 GCA_916701665.1 Sebastiscus tertius | reverse complement strand
GATATGTGAATGAAAATGGGTTCTATGGGTACCAATGAGTCTCCCCTTTACAGACATGCCCACTTTATGATAATCACATGCAGTTTGGGGCAAGTCAGAGTCAAGTCAGCACACTGACACACTGACAGCTGTTGTTGCTGTTGAGCTGCAGATTGCCATTTTAGGATCTGAGCATAATTTTTATGCTAAATGCAGTACCTGTGAGGGTTTCTGGACAATATCTGTCATTGTTTTGTGTTGTTAATTGATTTCCAATAATAAATATATACATACATTTGCATAAAGCAGCATATTTGCCCACTCCCATGTTGATATGAGTATTAAATACTTGACAAATCTCCCTTTAATGTACATTTTGAACACAAAACATGTGCGATTAATCACGGTTAATCATGGACAATCGTGCGATTAATCACAATTAAATATTTTATATAATTGACAGCTGTATTTTAAAGTGTGCTATATAAATTAAATTCATTATTATTATTACGTCGTCCTCTAAAGATCCTTTAATGTATGTTATACGTCTTCTCACGGGGCAGCACGAGGGCCTTCCACAGCAGGAGACATGCTGATGTAATTTCACCGAAGTAATGATGTCTAACACGCATCAGCTGTATGGCTGACTGAAGGAATGTTTCCATACTTTGTCAGATAATCAAGGACTTCGGGGAGTTGTTTAGATTCAGATTTTATCTCACAAATTTCAAGCAGCAGCGCTCAACGTCAACATGACTCCGTTCTCTGTGCACAGTTTTGTTTCCTCACAGCAAAGAAGAGATATTGTTTTGGGAAAGAAAAAGAAAGTTGGCACACTCTGATCTGCATATTCGAAGCTGATTTCTTTGGTTATCTGACAGATTTATTATGTTCTTTTCACCACCACAGTCAGTAGTGTACTGAAGGTTTCTACCGACCACAGTCACTCATAGAGAAAACAAACACATGCAGCTTCAAGACACCCATAATAAGGCCACAAAGCACAGGTTGTATGTTTATTTCAAGAGTGACTCGTCATCCAGCCTGTCTGGATCCGTTTTCTGCCAAGTTTGTTTGCAATTTCAGACCGAAGTGCTGATTTATTTGAGCCTTTCGTCCGCTGGGGGGGCACGTTTGGATGAGTGGCAGATCCCTTTTGTTGCAGTCAGGACATACAGATCTCCATGTAGGTGGCCCTTTACTGCAAACAGATGCTGAAGATCTGAACTCCGTCATCCTCTCAGAGCTCATTGTAACACTAGATGGCAGTGTGTGTCTGTAGCTGCCGGACATCTGGTTGGGTGTCTAGACAGGACTGTTGGCTGCCAGCAGCTGCAGGATCCAGCAGATCAGTCCACCTCTGGTCTCACAAAGGTTTTTTACACAGACACAGGGCTGCCAAAGTCTCAGTCACAAAGATTACGCAAAAGAAAATCACACAGAGTGAAAGAAGACATAGCAGGGAAAAGGTGGTGTGGTTTGTTCTCTCACAGGTCTTTAAGATTCTTTATGGGTTAAATAGACATGCCTTGTACTATGTTCTTTGATGGTCGAATTGTCAAAAGTGGGAAGTGTATCATGTCATCATACTTTTTAACTACCCATGTGGGGAAAACATGGACACAGTAACATGTTATTTCCATTTGTCTGCCTCTTAGCACCAGACACAATCGATTGTACATTACAGTGTGATTACTATGTACATTGTAAAGTTGACTAATTTATAAGGTTCAGGTTGACATCTGGGGGATCTATGAAAGGAATTTAAAGATGCTACCAAACACTGTGTGCTAATCAGAAAGGATAAAGACAAGGAAACGTGCTTAAAAGAAATGCAGGTGGCACATGTGGTGGCAGGTATGAAGCTGAATCTCAAACAGCAGCAGGTAGTGTGGCTTCAGCTGTGGTGACTCTTCTTGTTGAGGATAGGTTTCTAATAAGGTGAACAAGAAAATTAGGCAGAAAGACATAATAAACATGTGTAACTAATGTCTGATAACTCATATGCAACTTATACATCTCTTGCTGCCAAACTGACAGACTAGCCGGTGAACAGAGGGGAGCATTTAACAGCTAAAGATTCGCTGGTTGGGCTTAAAATTACTACGTTTTTACAGTGCAAATATGACTTGACGTTGTGAACACGAGACACTAATGAACAGCTGATTGTAACGTGAAAGTGAAACTTAACGCACAGGATGCAAACAGCAGTGTCGTGGAAGAAAGCGTTGTGTTGTCAGACTCATCCACCTTCACTCCTTTCGCTCTTTAAACTATGTCACCACAGCACTTTGTTTGTACATTGTGTTTAGTATTGCCGCAGATGGGTTTACATTGTTAATGGAAGCCTGATGTGTCTACAGTTGGTAAAGGGTGCCTTGTGTGGCGGTATCAAACGGCGATGACCATGACAAAGCATTTGTATTTGACGCCCTGGGATATTAGACCTACATTCATCAGGTGGCCAGAAACATGACTCCAAATGAATGATAATGTTACACCGCCACTGCTGGATGTGTGAATAGGCAACTGTTTGTTCACCATATCAACTGAAAAGATGATCATATATTAATGTTGTGTTTACAGCTTGATGCCCCCACGTGACCAAAAAAATCAACTAATGCAGGTTTAAATATATTCTTTTGACGAATTGAAAGTGTTGCCAAAGACAGTGCAGCACCTTTTCTATTTGTATTAAGTGTTTTAGAACTATACTGTATAACAGGTGCAACAAAACTAACTGAAGCCCCCAATGAGCTTCATCAGAAGTGCTTGTCGGAGGGTTGAATAGCTTCGGCAACCTCCCGCACCTTTCTAAAGTTGGTAATTTCTGCAAATTTCCAAACCTGACAATGCAACATTTACATCCACTTTGTGCCGTGATTGACCAGCTGTGCAGAGGTGATAGACGAGCCAGAGTGTCTTTTAATCCCTCTTTTTTCATGCTTGACACAACTATTTCTGTCACTTTTCACGTGAACAACTGAGTGCAACATTATGATGGAAGCCTTGCAGGAGAGACTGGTATATTTAAACGAGTTTTCGCTCGCCTTCGACTACGGCCGTTAAGAACAACTATAAAAACAACATGTGTGCAGCCACAGAGCATCAAGCATAACAAAAGTAGTAATTTCCCTGATGGCTATATTTGCACTTCAAGTCATTAATCAGGCGTGTGTAAAATGTGCTTTAGGGTGTGGAAGTCTTCCATTATCATTTACAAGCAGGCAAAGGCTCAGTAATTCAATTACACCACAGCACAACTATCAAAATCAGAACAGCTCCTGACCTGTGATAACTCAGAGACTAACCTCCATCAGACCATCACAGGCATCCTGACTCTCACATAGTAACCCTGAATCTGAGCTCCCCCTGTCACATTTGACCTTTGATCTTGGGCTGTCGTGCAAGCCTCAATAACTTTCACATGTTCCATATTTTTAAGGAGCTACTGCTTATTATTCTACGATAACACATCTCCCTTTGAGCACTTGCCTGAGAGCTACTGGGGAGCAGAACATTATCAAACGTCTGCATTAGTCACAACAACCATTTGAGTTCAGGATGTGAAACTCCGGCCCGGCCAGTAAAAACACACTTGTATAACTTCACGGCATGTGCACAGACTAAATGATGATAAAGTGCTCTCGCAGTGAAGGCTGCACACCAAGTTTCTTAACATGTAGGGAACATGTGGCTGCACTGAGCTTCTCCTGATATTTACATATTTCAGCCAGAGATTTATAGATTGAATTTGTTGGATGTGTCTTTTGGCTTGAGCTGTTTGGAAATGTTCTGTACTTTGGTCGTTCGTAGCAGAAAGCATGAAATTGACAGGAAATAGATGCATCTATGTGCTGCTGTTCCTCTCAGACGGGAATGTCTGGAAAGGGCAGGTCTATTTGGACTGCAGGTTGACCCTCCGGCTTCGACACTTATTTTGAACACGAGGGTTGAGCTGGGTGAGAGGATATGGTGTTTTTAGCAGGACATAGATGCACTTTGTTGAAAGAAATCATCAGCTTTCCACAACTTTCAGCAACTTTTGTGATCACGTTTTCATAACTGATAGAACCGATGGGATGTATTGGTTAAGTCCTTCAAATTAAATAACAAAATGTGTTGTTTTACAAATCAAGAAAGTCTCAGTTCGTCGTAGTGTCATTTAGTTTTGTGTGAAACCGTTCAGTGAACTACATCTCTCGTCTCGCCCAATATACGTCACCAACAAAATTATGTCTCTTGCCCTTGACTACCGTACATATTTTTTACAAAACGTTTGCTGTCAATCAAACTGGGCACACGTGGATCACATGCAGGTTAATATTTCACCGTCTCTGCTACGCTACGCCCAACGGGGGAAAATCGAGAGTCACCTTAAAGTCACAAACTATGCAGATTTAGGCGGAATATGATGGAAACTACCAAAAAGAAAAAGAGATGCGACTACAACAAAGGCTACTTATAAGTGGGTGAAACCAGTTGGAGGAGATTATTAGTTTTTTTGTGAAATTTGCCAGTTATTTTTCAATTTCACACAGGGGGGGGGATACGACACGAAGCGACACAGTTCATGTGAGTCTCACAAGAAACGTGCCGATCTATGGATGCATTTGGGCAAAGCACAGAGATGTTACAAGATAAGGGGCAGAATAGAAATGTTTATTTTTTAAGTTAGACATTATATAAAAATTGTAGACTACCTCTCAGCCTTGGTAACGTGTCCCACATTGTCCCACACAAACATACTCTTTATCCCACATTTGGTTTGTTGGGATCTGGTCACCCTAGTCAATGTTAATATGAAACTATCGGGTGTTAGGAGTAAGATGTATGACTTGTCCATCTCTTCTGCCTTGGGTAAATGAGAAATAAAGCTACAGTATGATGTTAACAGAAGATATTTCTTGTATATTTGGATGCATGTAGCTTCCAAACATCTTAAATAGAGACGTTACTCAAGAAAATTGTGTAACATCCCATCTTGAACGTATAAAACATTTTTGCGGATAATCCCCAGACCCCCAAACGGCATCTCGCTCCTGAGCAGAAACATAAAGTGATTAGGGTATAATATGATATACACATGTGTGTGTTTTTCTTGTGTTGAGAAGTGATTTTCCATCAGGTTGAGGAGTTGACTGACTGGTTGCTGACTTGCGGGGCAGTATATCAGCCGTCCCTGGCTCTAGTTTGGGACTTCAGTGTTTTAAAACACTCGTGCAGTTTGAGACTAAACGTAGCCAAAGAGATTAGCACCTGATCGTGCAGATGGTCGCTCCTTCCAGAGAACCCGCTGGAGCTGTCAGGCACGGCACGTACCACCAGTGAGGGGGTCTCCATAAAGTAGCCAAATGGAAACTTTTTTCAATTGGCTTGTTATGTTTTGTGAGGGAAACACACACTCACATGGGGAGGGGTGTAGTGTTTCATGGAGGTGAGACCCCTGATGGTAGCAGGCTCCGCTTAAAACGTCTTAACCTAAACATGAATCTTCTTTATTACTTTTACATACCTCCACTCACAGCAATTATCCAGCTGTGCACGACTGTCGTGAACATCATGTTCAAGTCATACAGCATGTTGTAGTTTACAAACATATGTATAAATACATAAATTATATGCATTTACGCTGCTTCTAAAAAATAACAATTGCATTTAAGTAACTGAGTCGTTTCTGTTTGTGTTTGGTGTGACTGAGCAGATGTAACTGCGTCTCCTTAAGGGCTGCAACAGCGATTATTTTCATTGACATATCTGTGTATTATTTCTTGATTCATTGATTCATTGTTTAATCTAAAAGATAGTATAAAAGATTAGATTCTTCAAATGTCAAAAATGATTTGCCCAACCAAACAATCAACTGTACAACCCAAATATGTTCAATTTATTATCATAAAAAGACATAGAAACCAGGAAATATTCATATTTGAAAAGTTGCAACCGCTGAATTTTAGGCTTTTTTTATTTTTATTTTTTTTACCAAAACGATTAATAGATCATCCAAATTGTTGCTGAATCATTTTCTGTTAAAAATTGTTAAAAATGCACTATATGAATATAGTTTTGTCGTTGCATATTGAAGCACAGAGCTAGATAACACCCTGTGAGAATAATAAGCAGTGACATGTACAGCTGCAAAGAAAAAAAAAAGACTATCCTGGCATCTTGAGATCAGAATATGGATGAACTGTTGATAGACGATAATGTGGATGTTTTGAAATCTGCCTGCGAAACGGTACAAAAACAGGCTTTCTACTGGGACCAGATACTCCACCTTCCTCTTGTGTACATCGTGTAAAGCCGTTATTATGTGCTGTGTACTGCATGTACCCAGATTTGGGTACATTGTGTGCTGCCATTTTTATGGTTTGTTTCATCCCAATGCTAAACATAAGCATCTGCAATTCAGTGTATTTTTCCATTGACGGACTCTTCCCATCCTCTTGCTACTTTATAGTGTGTGTGTGTATGAACTGTATATGTATATATATATATATGGTTGCATGCATGCTTGAGTGCAACATCAGGATGCCTCGATCATCCAAAGCCACATTTAAAGAGGAAAGTCCCGACTGGCAGAGCAACAATAACCATCAGTGTCACACAGCGCGACACCCTCTTCCTGTCTTCATTTTAGAATTAAAGACTGTTTAGTGTAGTCAGTGGTGCGGATCACTCTAGTAATGTTTATTCATGCGTGCATACAGTCAGCTGTATATAGCTGTGGAATATTGACTTCATCTCTGAGTGCTGGGAATGGGGACAACTAACCTCCTGTATGGGGCCGCTCTTGCATGTCTTCTCTGGCCTGTAGGTGAGGCAGTTGGGATCCTGGCGTTACCAAAACAGGAAGCTGACAGGGAGTCATGAGAGAATGGGTTAAGATGGGAATTAAACTCCTCTTGTCAGATGCTGTAGCACCCGATTCGACTGTTATCAGGCCATTAAATAGGCGTTACCAGGCACTATAAACACCATAGATGTGGGTGATTAGGGGCCTACTATGCCTACTACGTTGTAAAAGTGAAAGTGAAACTTAAAAGCAACACGTTCTAATGATGCCTTCAAATGAAACTTGCAAGCTCGTGTTTACAACATGGGAAGTCGTGTACACAATATGTTAGGCGTTCAAGTGGTGAACATCGTTGCTAAGCAACGGCAATATTAACGTTGAAGCTAGCAAGTGGGTAACATAATTGTTTGTTAACAGGTTAGCCTTAACAACTTTTTAAGGAGCTCATAACAACACATAATCTGGTGAGCATACCTCATTTTATAGATATTTTTTTCATTTTTACAGCTTTTTTGTCACTGATAATTTTGCAATTAATCAATTCATTGTTAAGTCTAGCACTGCCGCCTCACAGCAAGAGGGTCGCAGATTCAAACCCAGCTTCGGGCCCTTCTGTGTGGAGTTTGCATGTTCTCCCCGTGTTAGCGTGGGTTTTCTCCGGGTTCTCTGGTTTCCTCCCACAGTCCAAAGACATGCAGGTTAAATGTTGACTCTAAATTGCCCGGAGGTGTGAATGTGAGCGTGAATTGTTCTCTGTCTCTATGTGTCAGCCCTGTGATAGTCTGGAGACCTGTCCAGGGTGAACTCTGCCTTCACCCAATGTCAACTGGGATCGGCTCCAGCCCCCCTCTTCCCCCTAGTGACCCTGAATAGAATAAGCGGTTACAGATAATGGATGGATTGCTAAGTCTAAAATGAGCAAAAAAGCAGTACATTTTCCCATTTTGAGCATTTTTCCTCCATGCTAAACTACTTATGATTAATTGATTTTTTTCTCCTGGTTAAACCGCTTAAAATCGACTAATTGGTTCAGTCGTAGATCTAACCAAAGCAACCTTAATAAAAAAGAAAGCCCTCCAGGTTAGAAACATGTGTCCGATTAAATTGAACACCTGTCAATAACATTCACTGCACTAAACTCAACCGTCTGCATCTGATCTGTGTGTCATTAGAGGCTCCAAATTGGTTTGATGGATGACGACGCACAAACATTCTAGCATCCTGCTTCCTCCTCTTCCTCCTCCTCCTCCTCATCCTCATCCTCGCCGCTGTGCTCTCTTACCGCCGTACCACAGCTGGACTATAACAATATTTCCACTGCTCTCTCACTCACCCTTCAATTCTCAATGAGGAGTAATTGGACAAACCTGGAGAGCGCATGAATCACGAACCACTTAACCAAAAAATATCTGACTACAATTTGAAGCAAAAGGCCGAGATAAAGGGAGTAAACAGCTGAAGGGAGAGCGAATACAACTTCCCATGCAGAACTAAACAGCTCTGTCGATGAGCCACACGGAAACATCAGGAACAGACTGCAGCTTCACTTCTGTCGGATCATTGCGTGTCGAGGCAGAGCGGATGAAAAATAGAAGATGTAAACACGTGTGTGCCGAGACATGTGTGTCCTCTCTGACCAGGTCACACTGGTCTGCTCCTGTGCACCAACAGCTACTGGTCTGAGGACAGCCTGAACTCAACACACAACAACATGCTGAGCAGATGTGAGAAACCCGCCTGTGGCTCTCTCTGTGCTGCTGGAATAACACTCTGCACATCAACACATGGCCATGTGAAGGAGAAAAAAACACACTCGCCGATCACGTTCTCGCAGCATGCCGAGCTGCTGTCCCACGGGGTGGAAAGGTCGGCTCAGAGAAAGCCAGGCCGAGGTAGTGAAAGCACCTGGCTGCTCCTTTAAACGCTCATTCTTTATACGCAGGATGCCCAGTTTCTACTGGATCGTCCTCTTGATGAGGACATAAGACAACACAATCACCTGATCTTGCCAGACAGATGTCACAGAAGTCACCATAATAAGACTGCACAGGGATTTATAAGGAGAAAAATGCCTCTGTGGGTTTCCTGTGTGTCCGAGACTTCCTCCGGCGGAGGCGGCTGACTTCCTGTTGGCTCCCTGCACTCCCGAATGGGATACAATAAAGTAATCAAACAACTTTTCTAGACTTCCCATATATAATTGGACTGAATCAATCAAATTCTGATGATAAAAAGAGTCATTTCAGGCTGTTTGCGACGACCACGTTAACTATGTTGAGTGATAACAGGCCCAATTACATTTAACAGCATCAACGCACAATGGCAAAATATACAGAAAATATGATAAACGCACCATTTTGACCTGACAGGGACTATTTCCATTGGAATTTAAGGTTGTGGGTGGTGAGAAAGCTAAACATAATTTTACCCCAAAAAGCCAGATTTCTATTGTTTCACAAGGTGAATTGTCCAATGGAAAGACCTCCAGTCCTGATGGCTAAAGACAAAAAGATGTGCCAGTTACTGGGAAATGTTTTCACACTATTGGTGACCAGTATAGGATAACAAACATGTGACACTTTGAACTGTTGCACAAGTGAATCTCTCAGCACCAGTGGACACAAACCACCTGTGTGGGTTCAGTATGAGTGTTTGTAGAAAGTTATCCTCACTGGTTGGACAATATGAAGTCTGACTCACCGGATGAACACTATGGGTATAAGTCTGTCATTGGCCTCGTATATCACATGGCATTCTCCTCCCCTTCTATCTGTTTTGCAAAGGCACCATCGCTGCATCCTGTGCTCAGCGCCACCCAACACCATCGTGATCAGTTTAAAGAAATATAAACAAGCCAAAGCGTTTTTTCCTCTATACCAGAATGATGATGTGTGACTTTTGGACACAGCGCTGTGGAGAAAGCTCTGGCTAAGCGAGACTAGTGACTAATGTATATGTAATCTTTGGGCTTGGGGAAAGGTATAAGTATTTTCAAGTCAAAAGGCTCAAGTTTAAGGGGTTAAAGTCCATGTAGAGTTGCAAGTCTTTTTTTTTTATTTGGTCAAGTTGAGTCTAAAGTCGTCAAATTTGTGACTCCAGTCTGACTCCAGTCCACACCTCTGGGATGAGGTCCCTGTTAAAGTAGCACTCCATGCAACAAATCACACGTTGTCACAAAGAAGAACAATCATGGGCAGGATGCCTGCAGGGAAACTGTGCTGTATTCTAGAGATTTAATGTGTGTTCACATCTTAAAAATCACTCAAAATTCACCATTAAAGGGACTGTTTTTAAGAATCAGAAATGCTTGTTAACAGCGACACCTGTGGCCGTTAAGTCAATGAAAGTCAGCATCGGGCTCGCGCTTGTGCTCGCTCTAAATAGACCTGAACGAGCATCGCTCAACACAGTGAGGCGACATACGTCAGCTAAAACCACAATATCACTCTATATTTCAGCTGCTTGGCAGTAATGTTAGCTGACCAGACGAAGGTCTCTCCATGAATCAATGCTGATCCTAGTGTTGGCTTTTCCTGCTTCATCTTCCCGACCACGGTCGGAGGGAACAGGGGAGACACCGGAGTTTTGGTCGGAGACGATAACGTTTTTCGCTGTGGAGCCCCGTCACTTCACAAGACACGAGAAACCTCTGTTGGTCTGGAGGAGCTGCAGCATTTATTTCTGCACAAACGTCCACTGTACATTCACTAGATA
>CAKAOH010021507.1:0-16434 GCA_916701665.1 Sebastiscus tertius | reverse complement strand
GCACTAGCAGCAGTAGTAGTAGCAGCAGCAGCAGCAGCAGCAGTAGTAATAGTAGTAGCAGCAGCACTAGGAGCAGCAGCAGTAGTAGTAGTAGCAGCAGCAGCAGCAGTAGTAGTAGGAGCAGCAACAGTAGTAGTAGTAGCAGCAGCAGCAGTAGTAGTAGTAGCAGCAGCACTAGCAGCAGTAGTAATAGTAGTAGCAGCAGCACTAGCAGCAGTAGTAGTAGCAGCAGCAGCAGCAGCAGCAGCAGCTAGAATCTTTAAAACTGCAATCTACTGAATTCTAAAGCTGAATCAGCATTCCCACAATAATTGACAGAAAAACGTCAAAAAACCTGTAACATTTATACAGCCAAGAAAATTAATAATACAGAGGCTTTCAGACCTGCCAAAAAGGAAATTGTAGGGAAGCCACTGAATTTCTGTCATTATTTGGGACCCCGGTCAAACCTAAGGATATTAAAGGGGTAATCCAGAGATTTAGTATTGCCCTTTCATAAAGTCTGGGGACTTGCAAGAGACAACCGTAAAAGAAGAAAGGTTAAAATTGGTGCACCAGAGGCTCCAGTATCCTGACTTTCAGTCCCTATATATGCGTAGACAGAAAGACACAAAGGATGTCATTACGCCAAGAAATGGAGTTATGGGATGTTGGGGTGTAGGCCAACCAAGGACAGGAAGCTAGAGCAGGACAGGACTATAGATTTCAGACAGGCATGAGTCTACCCGGCCGTCATTAGCAGCGGGATCACGTCCACCCCGAGGCCCCTCGCTCTTTCCCCGACCCCGTCCTTCACCTCCCCGGCCTGGAGATGGAGAGCTGGCGGGCTACATTTAGACACACATAAGCGTGTGCAGGTTTCATTCACACATGCAGACGCACACTGAGGAGTGAGTATTAAATTCAGCTCTAAAGGTCCTTTGTGAAGGGAGTAGGCGCGGACCTCCTAGACAGCCCAAATCCTTGGCTATCGATTGTAAGTCTGCTCTACCCTCAGCTGCAAGTGTGGAATAAAAAAAAAAACTCACATCTCAAACACCGAGCTACACCTCTGTTTAATCTCACGTCATGCTGTGATGATGCTTTAGGCTACATTTAAGAGAACTGCTTTAACTTCATAGGAATTCTTTAACTTAACACCTCTGAATGTGTTTGTGTGCTGACCTCCGGTAAAGTTGTCCACGTGTTGCAGTGATGTCGAAGTGTACTCGAGGTGTGGTCAGTACACTACTGGCTGTTTAATAAAATGAGTAGAGTAGAACTCATTGTTAGCTTAGCCTCAACACCATGGCGATGACTAAAAGGCATTAGCTTAACCTCAACACCATGGCTATGACTAAAAGGTAAATGTTAGCTTAACCTCAATAACATGGCTATGACTAAAAGGTACCATGGGTATGACTAAATGTTAGCTTAACCTCAACACTATGGGTATGACTAAATGTTAGCTTAGCTTCAACACAATTGCTATGATTAAAAGGTAAATGCTAGCTTAACCTCAATGCCATTGCTATGACTAAAAGGTATACGTTAGCTTAAAGGGGACATATTGTAAAAAAAAAAGTGAGTTTTTGATGTTTTTTTTATTATAATAAAGCAGGCTTAAGTCCTATATAAATACTGTGAAAGTATCGAAAACACTCAATCCACAGGGAAATACACACGGCCCGTATTCAGAAACTCTTCATTTGAAACAAGCTGTCAGGATTTCTGTCCATTTATGATGTCACAAATATACAATATTTAGACCCTTTACACAGATTTAAACGTAAACATTCTAAATATGTCCCAGTTTATTCCTGGTTGCAGTGTATGTGAAAGTTATCAGCTGACAGGAAGTACACATGGACCCAAGCTGTTGCTTAGCAAAGCAATTCTTTTCAATTTTGTCGCAATTCCGTCGAAATGCGCTAAAACAGAGCGTTTAAGACAGAGGGTAAATAAAGGCATATTCAGGTCGACAGTATGAGGAAAATAAAGGTTTTTTTTAACATTACAGCATGTAAACATGTTCTTGTCGAAACCCAAAATACAAGTATGAACCTGAAAATGAGCATAATATGGGACCTTTAACCTCAACACCATGGCTATGATTAAAGGTTAGTTCAGCTTCAACACCACTGCTATGACTAAAAGGTAAATGTTAGCTTAACCCTTAACACCATGGCTATGTCTAAAAGATAAATGTTAGCTTAACCTCAACAATATTGCCACATTACGACTGAAAGGTCAAAAGGTAAGGTAAAAGGTTAGCTTTGCGGGGGTGATACTACTATTCGTTCAGTATGCCTATGCCATTAATTGTAGTTTAAAACTTAAAAGAGTTAAATTTGAAGTTCAGAACATATATCTATTGCCTTGGCTCACATCTAACGGTGCTAATAGCGCTAACAGTGCAGAGCTAGCAGTGTTAACCTGGGGGGGAACTGGAGGGCGGGCGCTATGCTTTACATGTCTATAATATGTATGTTGTGGTTTAGTGTGTGGAGTGCTGCCCCCAAGTGGCCAAAAAAATGAGTGCTACTTTTTTTTTTGCTCAGTTTCACAGGTGCGATCTTTCACCTTAGATAAATCCTTTAAAGATGTACTGAAGCCCGTTGCTGTTGGCTAATGGACAACAGTGTGTTTCTCACATAGAGGCTAATTAAACTGTTAAAGCTTCATTAAACATTTGCTGTAGAACCAAAAATACAAATGGTAGCGAACAGCAGCTGTGTGTAATTTCAAGACTTAATTCTGGATGAAATCACGGAGGGGTGTGAAAATAAACAGTTCATATTTCAGTTGTCACTTTCAATTTGTTACATCCTGCACGAGGAGACAACAGCAGAATTGAGGAGTAGAAAAAAAAGAGCAAGATGCCTGCTTATTTTTTTTTTTTGCCTCCGTGATGGGTTTATTTTTGCATAGTGCAGCTTTAATGTAAAATCCTCGCTGGGCTAAAAATACTATACATCCCTGTAAAGAATTGTAACATTCCTCGATATTCCCAGACTTTCCCCAAGACAGCGTATTCCTGACTTTCCCTGTTAAACGTTCCTTAATGTGCCAGAAATATTCTATGACCGGTGGGAACCTTGAAGCAATCACAGGCATCAGGTAATGTTCGGGTGGACGGGGCGGTGGAAGCAGAAAGGTTACTCCTAGATGAAAAGAAGCTGAATGATAATAGAGCACACGGCAGGCCCCGAGATGATTAATACCATTCTCCTCTCCCATTTGCTGTTCATTAACTCACTATCTGCCATAATGGCCTGAGCTCAAATGAAAGGGGAGGGGAAGAGGAGAAGTTCACGTTGGGCATCATTAGAATGAACGGAGAATAGAGGAGGTGAGACGGAGGGAGGTGAGGAAAGTGTGCTGATTAGTGCGGCGGTTATCTACATCTTAATCAAGCCGAGTATTGCTTTCTTGCCCCGAAAAGGCCACACAATGACAAAAAAACCCCGGCACCATTTAGCGTAGAAAAGTCAATCGGAGGTGCTGCTGGAGCTTACTGTCCGCAACGTCTTGCTGAATAAATATTAAAGTTGACATGCAAAGTAATTTTGATAGAGCTTGTTAGGGCCAGTGCGAAATGTCAAAAACCAGAGCCGCAAAAAAGCGGGGCCTCCAATTTTTTACATATTTTGTTCTCCGCAAAAAAAAAAAAAACGAGAGCGCCTCGAGGGAGCAGGCGAAGTAGAGGCAGATTGGATAAAGAGAAAGGGGAACGCAGATAACACTCGAGTGGATGTGCATTTAGAGAGGCATAACACGTAGCATTTCAGTTATGGTAAAACTCCGGCAGAGATAAAAGCATCAGGCATTATGAATCCCTTTCTGCTTGTGCATCGGGGTTGAAAAAGACGGACACACGCAATTGGATTCGGAGAGCTGCCGCAATGTATTTCAATCTACGTCAGCGCTAACCTTATAAAATGGGAAACTATTGAACTGATAGAGAGGCTGGAGGAGGAGAAAAAAAAGCCATCCGCTAAGACAGCACAGGAGCCGTGACTGATAGAGAACACAGGACGCCTGTGGAGATTCAGTAATTATTCTGAAAGGATGGAAAATAAAAAGTGACAAAGAGGAATGAAGTGTGAAAAAAGGTAGAGGAAGAGGTGTTTTCTGAGTGAATCATATTGGTAAAAAGCAACCAACCTTCATGTCTCTTGACCGATTCTATACGTTCGCGCGCAGCACAAGTCTCTGTAAGCTTTGACTTCCTGAACAAAATGTTCTAAGTATTCCTTGAAACCTATAAAGTGACTTGAACACCACAATTATAGCATGTACAGTACTGGTAATGCCTGTAAAAGCCGGTGCGTGTCCTCAGACGCGTCGATATTTTATATTGTAAATGGGAATGTCATTATTTTTAGCAATACAGCAGCGTTCATATTTAATACTCTTCCGGCGCTGTCTCGGTCCCTTAAGTGCATCCCTACAGCTCCCACAGCGTTTGCCAAATGCATCATTATGTCATCAGTATCGCTTAAACGCATCTCTGTAGGATGGGATGGGTTCCTAAGGATTCTGGGTGGGAAGAGGGGTGACCTTGCTTGAGGTGTTTTGCAACTGTGAAATATTCAGGAATGTTTGTCCTCATTGTGGCTGCGCATTTAACACGAGGGCACTTTCTTACATTTGTTCAATAATAAATATGGCAAATGTTCACATGCAATATGCAATGGAGAAACAAAACGGCGGAGGAGAAATGAGGTAATATTTTCATAGCTACTATGGCAGCTGAATGTATGGCGGCTTTCAGGAAATCGTGTCTGAAACATACACCTTTTCTGAGCGAAACCAGTACATCCCGTCCGAAACAGAGCAGAGTCAGGCAGGTTCTGATTACAAGCAGTCTTATCAGGTAACCAGGTAGACCAAAGAACGTATATTGCCAAGAACTGAAAGTCAATTGTACGTTCCATTGCAACATCAGTGCCCAGCAGCAGAGCTACGCTTCCGCCATTTTGGACTGAAAGAGACTACCGGACGCCAGTAAAACGTCCGCCTACAAAGTGCTGTACAAAAATAAAACAAAATTATATCTATTTCATTATAAATATAATATGTGTTAAGGGTAGGGTTAATTGTATTATTACAAGTATTGGGTCTGTACAGTATGTCAATAAGTCTGACGGCCAAGTGGATCGAAGCGGACCGGCTCTGATTATGATTACACAATATTACAATAATTGCATAAGAAAAATTTGGATTAGGACATTTAAGCACATCAGGGTCCTTTCGGAGGTCAACATTTTGGATTAGTTTAGATTGCTACATCCCACAGTGTCCTACTTAAAGGGGTAGTTCAGAGCAATTTTGGGGAGGAAAAACTGGCAACTTTCAAAGGGGTCCCTTGACCTCTGACCTCAAGATATGTGAATGATAATGGGTTGTCTGGGTACCCACAAGTCTCCCCTTTACAGACATGCCCACTTTATGATAATCACATGCAGTTTGGGGCAAGTCATAGTCAAGTCAGGACACTGATACACTGACAGCTGTTGTTGCCTGTTGGGCTGCAGTTTGCCATATTATAATTTGAGCATATTATTTTTATGCTAAATGCCTGTGAGGATTTCTGGACAATACTTGTCATTGTTTTGTGTTGTTGATTGGTTTCCAATTTTAAATATATACATAAATTTGAATAAAGCAGGCTATTTTGCCCACTCCCATTTGATAATAGTGTTAAATACTTGACAAATCTCCCTTTAAGGTACATATTGAACAGATAAAAAAATGTGTGACTAATTTGCGATTAATCATGATTAACTATGGATAATCATGCGATTAATCAATATTAACTATTTTAATCGATTGACAGCCCTAATTTAGATATATTTAGAACGTGTTTGCAGTTGTGAGTGAGATGGTCATTTCTGACGCCAGAGCCACCAGACTTCATTGAAAAAACCCCCAGTAATTTTACCTTCCAGGGGGTTGCTGGTCTAACGCTGCCTCAGTCAGATAGTTTGTTTATGTTATTGCGTTACTTTGGTGAATCCGAACTAACCTATGACGTCGGTTATGTCGATTACGTCAAGAAATCACCCCCAGATTTAGTTCTCATTAAAGCCGCTCCCTCTCTTCATTCACTCTATGGCTTGCTCAACCATTGCTGCTCTCTCGCTCGGTCATTGAGCATAGGTGGAGTGGCCAGATTTGAATGCTGTGTGTTTACAAACAGCAACCAACAAATGCAACATATTACACCTTTAAACTGATATTCATTTTTTTTTAGGTGGGCCTTTCTTTTAGGTGTCTAAAATACGTTTTGCTACTGCCCCCATCCACAACAACAATTGCTTTGCTTCTGTGCTGTAACTCCTGTCAGCTTCTCCAAACTGGGGGGCGTGCCGACCATCATCTACTGTAGGTAACACACTGACTATGGATAAGTACCTCATACAACCCCACTTCAAAACACCCAAACTATCCCTTTAAGCAGTAGAAGAATCCTACCAAATATTTGTACTTGTACCACATACTTGACATCGGCAGCGTTTGAGGGATCTTTGCGAAAAGAATTAAATGAATAGGATTTTTCTTCTTCAAAACTCTAACAAAAATCTTTCATGGGCAATGTTATTGACGTTTTCTTTACTGCAACCAACAATACAATAATTTCCACGGTGTCGACTGTGATGACACCTCAGCTGATTCTAACTGATAACTAATACACATGTTCCACTGCAGAGGCTGGCGTTACTGAAATGTCAAAATGGATTTGGCAAACAGGTATTGAATTAAATCAGCGTATTAAATATGTGGATTTGAGAAGAAGATTAACCTGTTGCTTGTTCACAGCTGTGGGAAGAACAAAAAAAAAAAACAGGTTACCCGGACAGAAGTAAAGATTTCTTTCTTTCTCTACATAGGATAGTAATGCATCTGGGGACTGAGACTAAGTGCTGTTTTGTAATGCCCACTATCTTACAAATACCGTGAGCAGGATTCAAACAACAACAGGTGCCATTGGGGAAAATGACTCCCTATTATCTATCTCCTCTAACTGAAACACCAAGCCCATACAAACAGGACTGTCATTACTCCACCATCAGGGTCCGAGAAGGCTCGAGAGAGACCCGAGTGAAATGAGTGATGAGAATATGGGATTATGGGAGAAAGAGGGAGCGAGAGAAAAATAGGGGGTGAGTGAGTGGAAGAGAGGAGTGATGGAGCAGGTGGACTCTCATCCATCTTCTCTCTGCTGACGGATATATGAATGTGTGTGTGTGTGTGTGTGGGGGGGGGTGGGGACGGGGGGTGGGGCTGGACTGGCCGTCAGCCGCTGTGATGGATGAGAGATAAGTAGTGAAAAACATGTAGATTGAAATGACAGCCATGCAAGACACACGCAAAGGTGTCACAGTATGAGTGGACACAGCTTTGACAAAGCCGTGATGTTGAATGACTTTGCTACATTTAGGTCATATCCGGTAAAACAGACAATTATTTAGCATTTAGATGTTAAATGACGAAAATGGAAGCACAAAAGCCGCTTCTGAAATTCCTGTAGGCACAGTTTTATTATCTCTTAAATGTACAAACTGAAAGGCTAGTTATAGATATAATAAAACATATGCAGATGGTGGTATTTTTAAAGGTTTGAAGGGGCAATACAGTGATTTAGTGTTGTGCTTTCATAAAGTTGGCAGTCTCGCAAAAGACACATTAAAAAAAGAATGGTGAAAATCGATGCAACACAGGCTGAGATATACTGATATTTAGACCCTAGTATGAGTCGAGCTCGAAATACATTGGATCCTACATTTCCCATAATGCAACAAAGAGCCTATTTTCATTGAACCCTTCCTGCCTGATAAATGCCAACATCTTTTAAACTTCACTAAGTTTGTAAAGCAGAATTTCTGTAATTTGTGGTCTCCGAGCCCAAGCTAAGATAACCCTGATGACATCACTTTTACATCATCAGGTTTGTTTTTCTCAGACTTAAAGGGGAAGTCTACTGATTTTACATATTCATTTCTGTTTACAGGTCTTGGAGAGTACTATGTGCATATGTGAAAAGAGTAGAATAAAGCCTTTGTAACTCCAGAGGAAGCTACGAGAAATAAAATAAATTGAATTTGATAAATTAAATTGAGTGACATCACTTCAGCCAAGGTCTGAAGACTACAAGTTTGAAAATAAAAAAAGTCTGGGTGTGTGGAGTTAGACAGAAGTGAGTTTACCGGACCTCTGCAGCCTGCTTCTCATATCTGTTTAAGACTAGCGGCTAAAGGCTAAATTAGCTGCTACTAGCATAAAACGCCTGAAACTTCAATAGAATTGTCGGCGACCAAGTTGCATTGTGGGTAATGTAGGCGCCAGAAGAAAACTGTCCATTTGGAGCGCAAAAACGACGGAGTACTCTTTTAGCAAAGCTCCTCCAGAGCCACAGAAGCCGTTATAAAACCAGAGAAGTACTCACCATGACTAGTAAACTGACTTTTATGTGTAAAATCGGTGGTGTCCCTTTAAAAGTTGGCATTATAAGAATAGATAAGAGAGAGATAGAGAAGGACCTCATGAATACCAATTAGATGAGTAACAAATGAATATTAAATAATAATGTGCATAATCCAAAGTGTACTCAGCAGTGCGTTTTACCATAGAAAATACAACTTGGCATGGGCTGTGGTATTCCAGAAATAGATCAGCGTATGAGCAGTCAGAGCACATCACAGAAAACACATGTCACTGGTGTGCATTGGGCACATTGAACATTCTGTTGTTGGGGTCATGTCTGGCCACCGTGGTTTGGCCTAACACTTCAGCATACACTAAGTTGAGTACTGAGTCTAGTCAAAAAATCATCTTAGCATTATTCAAAGTGGTGGTACTTACTCCTAGACACTTTGGGCTTTAATCATATTCCATTTAAAAAAAAAAAATCTATTAAGGGTGACATGGTAGATCAGTGTTTAGCACTTTATGTCAGCAGGTCCTGGGTCATGAAGGCAAGGAGATAAAGTTTGACCCTGAAGTGACCATGCTCCTTTTATTTGTTTTTTTTTTGTGTGTTTTTCTCAGTTTAAAAGCTTTTAAAACCCTTAAAACCCTTAAAAATTAAAGAGGGGGGAAAAAAAACGGGCCTGTGATTTTCTGACATCTGATCTAATCAGCTTGAACACAACTTGGAAATCATCAAGAGTCATAAAAATAGTTTTCTGCAACATTTAGGAATATTCAGCGTCTTTTTTTTTGGCCATTTTGAAAAATGTCCACCCTGGCCCCCAGGTACCATATTTTCAGCGCCCCGATATCTATTCATTACATATAAACCTAGGTCTGTGCCAAATTGGTTGCTTTTATCACAAAGTGCACAATTGTTATGCTTAACTGCCCTGCTATCGTAACCAAAAGTCACTTCGCTAACTAGCATCAACTGGATGTCCCCAGAGTCCAGCTCGCTTCGACAGGAAAATGCCCTCAAAGTACCATTATTCCAGTAGTGGATATTATCTGATTTCACTATATGTCAAGGAGGTACTCAATGCTTTTGTTGTCCATACTTGTCCATACAATATGTATCATTAGCAGGAGAAGCAGTGGGTTTCCCCATCGATCGCCATATTACGGCGCATTTCACGTTGAAATCTTTTCAGTCTGCAGCTGTGGTTGTGCTTGTTCCCATCACACTCTGTTTTCCCAGAGCATTAGTCTCGTTCTAAACCTGCACGGCTCAGTAGATGGATTGGTATCTACAGCTCCGGAATATATATATGCAACCGTGTTTCTTCCTTCATGTCATCTGCCAGTCTGTCAGGAAGCTGTCTGCTCTTTCCCAGCTGCCAGCCAAACCTTGCCGAAATAATGTTAGTGCCGCACCTGCTGTGCATATCCCCGTGTGTGTTGGTGAGGGATTGTCGGCGTGACAGGTCTGCCAGTAACTGCACTCTAATTACTGACTTGCAATGTCTAAGTTCTGGGAAGTCTAGTAACCTTGTTAGGTTAAATAATCCATCTTCATCAGCAGTAAAGACTCGCAGAGAGTCCCAATCTGCACTTCATCAATTATTCCATTTCACCCATATATATATATATATATCTCACACAGGTAGCATTCGGATGGTCCATGGGGCTGGTGACTTAAAAAAAAGCGGATTATTCAATTAGAGAATTGTAAGTAAATCACTTTTCCAATACTGAAAGTTCATCTTTTAATAGAAATCCATATCTTTATCTGATTTCATGAAAATGATTGCACCACTTACATACTGACTGTATAATAAGCATTAGAATTAGCCACATTCTTTTTTTTTTTTTTTTTTTTGCCCACTTGGGGGCAACAGAAAAAGGTATCAACACATTGACTTATTATCAGCTTATAAAGTGATATGGCGAACTTGTAAATGTAAGCCATTCACTTTTCTTTTAGCTCTGATTTTGGTCTGAACCAACTTCAGAGAGAAATATCAGTCTCTTTAGCTGATAAATGCTCCACTACGTTCACCAGCTACACTCTAACGTCGTCTATCTGCTGTTTGCTGCTGGGCAATGGTGATGAGAGCTGTAAGAATGAACCAAAACAATCAAGTTTGGGGCCATGAAATCAAAACAATTCGTACGTCGCGACGGGCGACTTCTTTCATATTATTTATTGTCATTTGACCATTGTAAATATAAAAAACAGAATAGAGCGAGTTCACATTTTTGGGGTTTCGGTTAAAATAAGTATACATAACTTCACTTACGTAACCTTTGTTAAGTATTTTACGTAATATACTTACGTAACTCAAAATAAGTCAATGTTGACTTTTGGTTCACACGGGACACGAACTGCGGTCTCCTGGGTGAAAGTCCTGTATTTGTCTATGATAGTCATTGGATCCATTGTTAATATAAAAATACGGAATAGTGCAATATTACCTTTTTTTCTCCTTCATAATGGTGAAATTTAACAGGTGGTTTAATGTACATAAACAGTCCGTTCTCATTGCCAACCCCTCACATACGGACATTTGGTCAAGACCCCTTGGCGTCACTTAGGTTTAAGCAACAACATTACTTTGTTAGGTTTAGTAAAAGATCATGGTTCGGGTTAAAATAAGTACGTTTGTCACGCAACGTAGTTACGTAGCTTACATTACGTATGTGACGAAAGTTAAGTGCTTTACGTAACGTATGCACGTAACTGAAAATAAGTCATAGAAAAAAAAAAAAAATATTAAGTTGAATTCGAAACTTTGTTAATTTCCATACATTGAGAGCTAAAACTGAAACTTATAATTACTTAAAGTGACCAACCACATTAATAAAGATACTGAATATCTGCATCTGCTGTTGTAATGGCCACTTTCCTTTCAGAAACATCATCACCAGTGTAAGCCTTGTGTCAGCTGAGCCCTAAACACCATAAGACACCAGACTACAGAGCTTCCTCCCTGGAGATGTCATTACCAGCTCTTTGAGAGGGGACCCATCAATGGGAGGAAGAGAGGGACAAGTTTTCAAACAAGTTGGAAGGGCTGCACACAGACGGAATCTAACCGATCGCATGAGACTCCTTTAGATTTTTCAAAAAGTCACACATCCTATATAGATTAATGAAGTTTCTCCATGTAGCAATCACAGGAAAGCCTTGAGATAGGGTTTTTCCTTCTAGTATTTCTTTCTTTCATCACTGCTTTGAGAGCCATTTGTAAAGCAAAGATCGAAGCAGTTCTGTGCATCACGCTGTGCATTGTTAGAGTCCTCCCTCTGCCTGCATGTCTGTCCTGTGAGACTGCAGGACGGCAGTAAAAACTAACTCTGACCCACTTCCCTGTGAATCATCCTGCCATATGCTGGTGTACACACCCTATATGCACACCACAAAACCAGCTCTCTTTTTCAACCAAATACCCCCCAAAAAACTCCTCTAATCCACGTAACCAGGCCAAGCGAGCACAAAGGCGTGACGGTGGCGCATTGAGGCTGAAAGCATAGAGACCGCATACTGAGCGAAGACATGCGGCTGATTGAAGTTTGTCTGGGAGGAGACACAAAACGGATAGATGTGGAGAACTCGCAATCAAATGTTTCATTTTGTGGTTAAATCAACTTTGAACTCAAGTCCTGGTCCACTGTTTCCCCTTGAGGTGTAATGCTGGATCCACGTGGCGGTTAAACAGAGATCAAACAGCTGGTCCTACTAACAACAATTGTGTGCGTATCCAAAGCCTTCTTCCTCTGAGCCATAGAGCTCCATTGTGGTCCAAAATGTATTAAAAAATGCATCAGTGAGCCAAACTGTTGCACTGGGTGACATGTTCCTTCATTACCATGAACACACAACCTGTAGTTTATTTTTAGGGATGCAACGGTTTATCGGCCTAATATCGGTATCAGCCGATATTTGCCTTGTTGACTGCCATTGGCCTATTGGCAAATTAAATGACATTCGCCGATGGCACTGGCTGATGTTAATCTGTTGTGCCGGTTGTGTTGGTTATTTGCGGTCGGTCTCAGACAACAGTAACCAGCTGCTGATTCAGAGAAGAAGCCGTTCAGAGTCGGCCGTGTGGGAGTATCTGAGAAAAGATCAGCGACAAGAAAATTATGTTCACCGAAAAACAATTTTACATCTTTTTTAGGACATGGGCATGGCAGGGGAACAAATCGGAGATCAGCAATTTGGGATTTATTGTTGGTACAACCAACTACACAGAAACTCTTCAGCATAGCGTTAACACTATGACCAATTTGATTAAAGTAAAAGGTTGGAGATTCTTCCGGTTACGCTGTTGCCGTCTACGCAGGATGCAGGATTGTTTTCCCCGTGGTGATGAGAGCCTATACTCTGAATGACATATTGCCGGTCTGATGTATAAAAAAACGACAAAGTCTGCATAGGGAGGAGGTTGGGGTGGATGGATGGATCCAACAAACACAGGACTTTCATAAGAGGCCGCTGTTCGCGTACTGTGTGAAACCTCCAACAACTGTGTGACTTATTTTACCTTACTTTTGTTATGTAACTTACATAAGTATGTAGAGCGGACTAACGGCAAGTTATGTAAGTAACAAGCATACTTATTTTATCTCCTCTTTTCCTACCAAGTGACAAACCTAACAAAGTAGTTTCGTTGCCTAAACCTGTTTTGTTTCAGTTTCATGACGACTGAAGCGGTAGAATGGTAGTGATAACCACTGATAATGCCCGTTCGATCTGCCGATAACATACAAAATGGGTGAGTTCCTCAACACCCAAGGTAAAGTTCCTGTGTGTTTTTTCCCCAACTGCTGGGTAAAGTGAAGGGGGTTAGCCCCGAATTGAGCTCCAACTGTGGTCCCTGGAGGCAAAAGCATGTCTCTCATGTGCTTCACGACTACGGTCTGGAAGCTGAAGTAGGAACGGTTAGCAGTCAAAATAAAAAAGGTAAAAAATGCAGCAAAACAAAATGAGCCGCAGTATCACAAAAGAGAAGAAGAGACCAAATGTTGAATTAATATTTGGTCTGACGACTTTATAAAGAATCAGTTGGAAAAAAAATAAAAATAATAATTCCGAGAAGATACGAGCCAATCAATGTCAATGTCAAGTATGGGGAGACGCAGCTCACGTAGGTGAGGACGACAAGGACGTAAGTATGTCATGTTCTAATTCTTTAGTGCGCTCGTATCAATGCAAAGTGAAACCAAAACTAAACAGCTCAAATCTCCATCCATCCATCCATTTTCTTCCGCTTATCCAGGGCTGGGTCACAGGGGGGCAACAGGCTTAGCAGGGAATTCCAGGTCAAGTCATAGTCAAGTCAGCACACTGACAGCTGTTGTTGCCTATTGGGCTTGAGTTTACCATGTTATGATTTGAGCATGTTTTTTATGCTAAATGCAGTACCTGTGAGGGTTTCTGGTCAATATTTGTCATTGTTTTGTGTTGTTAATTGATTTCCAATAATAAATATATACATACATTTGCATAAAGCAGCATATTTGTCCACTCCCATGTTGATAAAAGTAATAAATACTTGATAAATCTCCCTTTAAGGTACATTTTGAACAGATAAACTATTTGAAGCGATTGACAGCCCTATAGTGTGGCTCCAGTTTGATATCATTGGGAATGTTTGGATTGTATAGTAGTACTGCTTTTGATGCAGTTTATTTTTGCAAACTCAGTGTGTGCATCCTGTCCAATTTTCAAATTCTACACATAGGAGGCTCTAAGGTCAAAAAAAGCAATTTGACTTCAAAAAGTTGGGATGGAAAGTGATAGAATAAGGTCACAAGTTGGAATATTGTTCCGTACTTTTCTGAAGAAGTACACTTCCCTCGGTGCCCCCTTCAGTAGTAGTAGTAGATGCTGGATTTGGACAATTTTCTGACGCATCCACAGTTGATTTTTTATAGAGCATAATCAATCTGAGTAATTACCTTTCTCATTTTGTTTATGCTCCCAAAAGGAAGCGACTGCATGAAAACAACCATCTGTCTTCGACCAGCTGCTTGTCGTCGCATGGTATGTGGTCAAGACATCTTTCCGTTTTGATTGGGGGGTTGTGTTTGAACTACAATTTAATGGATGATAGCAAAAGACATTTTGCAATTACAGCATTCAACTTGGATTTCAACTGAAACATCAGGGCACACCAAGAGCAATGTTTTGAGGCCATCTGGGCCACCGTGCCCCAATCGGGCCTTTTTCTGTCCTCCTAAAACCCCCCCGTTCCCCCGTCTCCTTTCTCCTCTCTTTCTTCTGTCCCCCTGTTTGAGCGGTTTGTAATTGAGATTCAGACTCACAGATGGATATGCCATGGATGCTGGCTCCGACTTGGCTGAAACACGTCCAGCTATCTGTGGAGCCGGAGACATGAGAAGAATCCCTCAGCTTCAAGGCCCCTGCATCGCCGAGGCAATTAGAGCAATCTCCCGCCTCGAGAAGTGAGAACGGGCCTCAGTCAGATGACGGTAATTGCAGTTTTCATACATGGGGCCCGCTCCCTTTTGTAATGCTGCGACAACCTCGCCGGTTCAGCCAACCCAAACTTGTGTCTAATTAATTTGAATCGTCAATTTGCATAATTGAATATTTGCATATTGTAATGCGTTCTCCCGCCTTTCGCGGCCGACACCGGCTTGTATTTGCAGACGTATGCTTGTCAGGCCATTGACTCTTTATGTGTACAGCAGCAAATGTTTGTACATGACAGGAGTTTGAATGTGACCCTGTCACACTCGCAAAGCCAGAAGGTATTCTAGATCCAAGAGCCGTGTTTGAACAAAACTTGAAAGTCACAAAAAGTTTCAGAAGAAATGATGGTCGATAGGACGTTACATATAAACACGTTGGATAACAAAGGGAACCTTAATGTGATAGATGGTCTATAAAACATAAGAATGCGATGACAGATGTCCATCGCAGTATCCCAGAGCACATGGTGATGTCATCAAATGTCTCGTTTTGTCCGATAAACAGTCCAAAACCGTAAATGTTAAATTTGCAATAATGTAAGACCAAGAACAGCGAATTTGAACGACTAATAAATGAATCCAAATAATAGTTTATAATAGTAATTTTACAACTTGGGAAACTCAAAACTCGGAAAGTAAGACATCATTAGGTTTGTCACGATAATTATATTGTACGATACATGGACATGACCTCGATAATTTTTATGTTATCGACTTATTGTACGATATATAAGGACATGACCTAGATCATTTTTTACGTTGTGGACTTATTGTATGTGGACATGACTTTTACATTATAGACTTATCGTACGATATATGGACAAGGCCTGGATAATTCTTACGTTATCAATTTCTCGTACAATATACAGTATGTACATGATCTCGATCATTTTTTAAGTTATGGAATTATCGTATGTGGACATGATTTTTACATTATAGACTTATCGTACGATATATGGACACGGCCTCAATAATTTTTACGTTATCAATTGATCGTAAGATATACGACCATGATCTCGATCATTTTTACGTTATTGACTGATCGTACAATAAAGACATGTGACCTCAATCATTTCTATGATATTTATTTATCGTACAATATGTGGACATGACCTCGATCATTTTTACATTAACGACTTATCGTACAATATATGTACATGATCTTGATAATTTTTACGTTACGGACTTACAATACGATATATGGACATGACCTCGATAGTTTTTTCTACTATTTCTTGACTTATCGGACGATATATGGACATGATTTCGATCATTTTTAAGTTATCGAATTATCATACAATATATCGACATGACCTCCATCCTTTTTATGTTATTGACCTTACGATATATAGACATGACCCTGATCATTTTTACGTTGTCGAGTTATCGAACAATATACGGACATGACCTCGATAACGTTATCAACTTATCATAAGATAAAAGGACATGACCTGAATAATTTTTACGCTATCCACTTATCGTACAATATATGGACATGACGTCAATCATTTTTGCTGACCTTGATATTACCCGTTG
>CAKAOH010021505.1:0-39505 GCA_916701665.1 Sebastiscus tertius | reverse complement strand
TCTTTAGATTTGTGTATTTCTACAGAATATAGCTATAACCATAACCCTGACCCCGTGTTTAACCCTGGCCCTGCTCTGACCCTATTGAAAGCAGCAGTGGATAGAAATGAAGCGGCGTCTGCAAGATTTCACAGACTGGAGGAAAACAACCAATCAGAGCCGAGCTGGAGCCTAGCTGTCTCTGAGCAGCTGTCAATCACTCGCAGACTTTGATCAAGTGGTCAAACTAGGCAGCGCTGATCAAATATGAATCAATATTCTGTTACTGTAATGCCTATTTCTCACCTCAAATGTTTTCAGAAACATCTTGTAGTGTACTGTTTAGCTGTAAAATGAGAAAGTTTGTGACCCGGTAGCCATGTTGAGATCTGTTGAGGAAATACCAAGCACCGCCCACCAGCTGGAGCAAACTTTCTCATAGAAATAGGCATTACAGTAACAGAATATTGATTCATATTTGATCAGCACTGCTTAGTTTGACCGTTTGATTGGAGTTTACGAGTGATTGACAGCTGCATCTGTTGAATGAACAGCCAATAGGAATGCTCTCTCTGAAATGACCTGTGATTGGTCATTAGATTTTTTTAAAGCCTGCAAACAGAGCCATGAGGAGGTGCAGAAGTCTAGTTTCCTCTCAGAACACTTGAATTAAAATATGCTGAATATACGTTGTTATAGAATCTGTGCCCAATGATGCAAAAAACATTCTGCCTATAGCCACTTTAACCCGGGTCTAAGGGTTAAAACAGGTTATTTCTTTATTGGCCACACTATTAATCAGAAATAATACTGCCAAAGCAAACTGTGTAAAAGAAGAAAAACACAGTTTATGTATCAAACACGTTGAGATGATGAAACATTGGGTTTGACATTAAACATGTGCTACACTTCTAATAATGTGTACGGTTTGCTATAAATACATCTCGAAAATATGTAGCTTTTTTAAAAACAATTATGGTATCTTTTACATTTTGTGGAGTTTTGTTTGTAGACAATGACTATATAGTTAGTAGGAATGTTATCCAGGGCAAAAATCGGACTATTTCGTGCATGTAAACATAGTCAGTGAGACAATACCAGTGAAAAATGGTCTCTGTATTGCTTTAAAGACACAGCTGTGTTCTAACTAGTGAGTCAGTGAGTGTCGGGAAATAAATGTATTAGACCTTAGACCTGAAGGAATGTATGAGTTGTTCGTTGTCCTCTGTTGGTATTTTGAAAAACCTCAGAGTCCTTCACACTTGGCATGCCTTATGTGAGGAGGCTCTGGGTGTCTGATAGGATGAGGACCTTGTACATATCCCTGACTCCAACAGTCTGAAGCAAGCAACAATACTGTTTTGTTTTCTCCAAGGTAGTGTGCTTACGTGATTCTGTATGACGTGGGACATCCTGCATTTAGGCCGAGTGAATCTTATGTTACTTTAGTTTTTGGTGTGACTGTGTCTATGCATGCTGTACGAGATCTGCTTGATATCAGATTTGTGTTGTATTCAACTTATATATCCGTGTGTCAATATCCAAGGACAACTGAGGCTCACCGAGTTCGTTCTATTATTCATCCAACTGAAGGTTGACCCTGAGATGTTTATGTGTTTACTAGTGTGTCACGTTGTTATAGTTCATACAAACTGCTGCTCATGGATGGTAGCGGTGTTTCCCTCCCTTAAAATGTCACTTTAAAAAGTCCACCAGTTATCAAGTGGACGCATTACATTTAGCTCTCCCGTCCCACACCTTGAAATCATACGTTGAATGCATGCCTTGTCAGTCTCCTGGGCAATATTGACATAGACATACCGATGTAAAGTTGGGTCAGCCGTCATCCAATGGGAAACAGACACAGAAAAAAACGATTATATATATTTTAAAAAGCATGAAATTTATATATGTATCAGTTTGATGATTCTTTTTGTTGTTGTGACTGATTTATGGTTGATAGTGTGGATTGTTCTTGTGATGTATCTTGCATAAAAGTGGGTAAATTAGATTAAGAGGGCTAAATCCCTGGACATGAGCTGAATCTGGTGTGTTTAACACTGACATATTAGAACTAACCTCACAGATAACCTAACTGTATGCCTGTGTTACGTGTCCACCACCCGTCCTTCTGCCCTTCATACTGGCTTTACTGCATATCCCCCTTAATCAGTCAAGCTCTAAATGTAATGCCCCTCATCGCAACACAGGTCACAGCTGACTAAACGCTGTCATTATGGAATGTGTCCGGTATTATCTGCAGTTGAGCCTTTCATTCAAGGCCTTTGTTGATTGATGGGTTTTTGTTTTGCAGCAGTTTCCTGGGGATGTCTCTCTGCACAGCGAAAACTCTGTTCTGTTCTGCATGGGACACAAGTGAAAATCAGCATAATTGCACTAATTGCAGCCAATTTCTCGCTGAATGGACCCCGCTGTCACATCTCACAACAAGCGGGGGGACAAGAACATCTCATGGTCCCCCAGATGGAGATGAAAGGGGAGTAAAGGAAAAAAAAAAAACACCCAGTGATCGTTCTCCATTCAGCCGGATGGAGGGGCTTGTAATTTAAAGAATAAAAGGAGAGGAGACAAAAAACAGCAGAAATTGATTTGAGTATCCAAATCAAGTACCCAGGTCACGAGGCCACCTTGAGAACCGAGGCCCCCGATTTCCATTCAGGTCTAAAATGTCGCGATATCCTGCGTGACAGCCTCACAGCTCCCCGAGTTCCTCCAGGGAGTGAACCGAGTGAACCCCAACAAGACGTCTTTGTCGACATCTGAGAGCGGATCGGTCATGAGTGTCAACAAACCGTCTGAGGGGCATTCCTGCGTGCATTCCTGTGCCTCTTCAATGAAATAACAGAGCGCATCGCGTGTTTAGGCCAACACACAACTTTTTAATAAAACACCACACAACCCCCATGATACAACACAATGGAAGGCTCCAATAGGAAACCGCAGCCAACTTCCTTTATTCACAGAGGACGCAGCTAATTTGTTCATTCAGTATTAAGCCCAACATCTCTAGGAGAGAACCTCCCACGTGATTTTCTCATCCCATCAAGGCAGGGGTGTTGTCAAACATATGTGTGCGCTTCTTACATTCAAGCGCATCTTGCGATTATCCTGCTCCTCAACATCTCTCTAATGTCTCCATGTTTACCTACGATGGCCTTTGCTTCCCTCTTCTATCGTTTGCTTTGCTTTCCTCTCCAGATGTTACCTGCATCTTCTTTTTTTGATGAATTTTGATCCATACATTTCTTTAGAAAGCCTGTCTTTGGTTCAAGTTTTTTAATTTGACCTACGCTGCATCTTGTCTTTTCTTTCCTTCATGTACCTTTCTGTTCCTTCAGTTATTTCCTCGGGCTCATCGCTCTCTCTGACCCCCCTTATCTGTACCTCTCACTGGGTGGGCTTCCTGGGAGTTAAGGTTGACCTTTCAACTTCACTTTGACCTTTGACCTTGTAGCTGTAGGCTCCTGCACTTAGGCTACAATAGCACCTGCCACTCACCGACGTTCCATACTCTCTGCTCGGCATCTCATCCTCCAATCATCTCGGTTCCCCTCGTCTCTTCACCCTCTCCTTTGTCAGCCACATACCAATGTTATACAGGCTATTCTGGGGGCACACACACCCTACACACTCTGTGGAGAGAGATGGAAGAAGGGGGAGACAGAGAGAGTGGTATAGCCGAGTAAAAGTTTGGTCTCCAGCATCCGTGAGGAATGTGGATTCTAATCTCCATGCTAATTGCCTGTGTTTACTAGCTTTTTTCAATCTCCTCATGTCTCAAATATAACTCACAACTGTGCATTTAATCAGTGCCGAGGCCCAATGTTATGCATTATAAATATGGAAGGATATCTTCGAAATAAAAGGGTTAATTTTCTATGTACCTGTGAGCTGTGACCCACCTGGTCTGGCCTCCTGTGTCAAAAAGGGCTCCTGTGAATGGTATGGACTCAGCAATTGACTTCATAAAACATAGCTATATATTGCCATCTAGTGGTGACTGATAACATTACACACAGGAGATTGCTGTTGAATTATGTCAATGTTTTCATGTTCATGTCTATTTACAATTTTACAGGTGGAGGAGAATTACTCTTTATCTGTTTCTGAACACATTGTCTGTGCTCTGAGTACAATATTTCCCTCACTATACAACGATTAGTGAAAGTATTGCATTTTAAAGCTCACTGAAGCTTCGTTCAACTCGTCAACTAATTCATCGTTCATTTTAATATTGTATCTATTATATTTCATATATATTTTGATCGCACAACACTGATCAAATATAGCGCAAAGAACACGTGTAATACCTTGGGATCATTGGGGATGCATGTGTGTGAACTTTGAATAGGAAGGACTAGATGATCCAAGCTTATTTTTTTCCACTTGTCAAACGATTCCATTGTTTTTAATGGTGACCTTTTTAACAAAAGAAATAAAATAAATAGAAATAAAATTACAACAATAAATTGCAAAGACTATAAAGCAATTATACCGAAAAATGTATATAAAGTGTTTCTTGCACAAAATCCCAGTTTATGTGTCCATCTGGTGAATGAATCAAGCTACTGCACTCATCCTAAAGGCATTTGCCTGCACGGATTAGCTGGTCAAACAGATCAATGGGGTTATGGTTTTCTTTGAAAGGGAACATGTCTGATAGATTGATAGATACAAATGAAATGAGTTTTACAGTTACCTGAAAAAAAATCAAATGGCTCGGATGTTACCCAAATGGTCAATTTGAAGATTCCACCTTTACGTGCATCTACTAAAACCTCTCCAAATTTGCTCTGCTTCACTTTTTTAGCATCATTCTGTACACAGGTAACGTTCAGATGTTGTGAAATGGTTTGCTCGGGCTGCAACTGCATCATTCCAAAGAGATATTCACTCTAAATGTGTACGGTTTTGTTAGGCGGAAATTAAATCTTTCATTTATGCTGCGCTCCATCTTCGTTTACTCTGACCCATAACATACAGAATATAAAGATGCTCTGCAGAAACCTCACAAGTGTTACCTTTATTGTGATACCAAGATTATTCAAATAGACATTGTAGTTGCAGAGAAACACTCTATTCAATTTGGGCATGTCATTTTCAAGCAAGGGTCTGAGACAGAGGCCTAGGATTCAAGAGGCTAAATTTAACATCTCCCCCTAGAACTCACTCTGCATCCTGCATTACTGCTTCTCTCAAAATAGCAAATGGGGCTGTGACAATCCAAAGCAGAGGATGATTTTCCACATCTATTCACATTTACTCTGCATGACCGCATAATTATCTCATTTTAGTGAATGTGATTGTGTTGAATTACTATTGGAACTTAGAACAATCACATTCTACGACTGTCCTGTTTCGTCTTTTCATATTTAAACTAAAAGTTTGTGCCGAGCAAAGGAGCAAATCAATTTGTAATATATTTATAATATACGGCTTAATCTTCCTTCCTTTGATTTTGTAGTTATTTTTTTTTTTCTATTAATAGCATCATAAAATATGCATTTCATGGGAAAAGGAAGTATCTTATGATGGAGCCACCTGTGTCTCAAGCTGGGTTACCATATGGCCAACTGGCTTAAAAGACTACTACAGAGAACACCATTACAGCAACCAGATTATAGAAAATGCTGTGGGAACTATTCATTTGGAAAATAGGGTTTTTGATTAATTTCACACAACTTTGCAAATTTACAGCAGGACCTCACACAAGTTAACACTTTGAAATAAAAACTATTTTATTATTCGATTAATGAGCTGTAGTGATACAAATTAAATCAAATTACTTAACTGCCGTCCTATTTGCTCACATTAATCGACATATCCTGTAAACCAGTCAACAGATCAAAAATACAACCCCACAACTATCAGATAACCTTGAGATCAAATCTGCAGGTACTTATCGCATTTTCCAACACAATGATGAGCCCAACCTCTGCCACCTGTCAACCATACGTTTGCTCTGATAATCACTAATTTATCAATCGCAGAAGATGGAGAATGTGATGTTTTGCCAGCAGCAACATAAATATAAGTTTCAGATTTGGTTTGAATGCAATATACATGTTTACATTTTGACTAGAAACTATGAAATTAAAATAACTGAGGTGTTTTGTCACACCCAATTATCAATGTTGTCATGATCTTAATTTCACTAATGACTGACATATGCATACCAAAATATGTTGGCTAAGATGACTATAATTGAAGTTTTACATAACCACAGACACCCATAATGATAGTTTCCATGTAACCATATACACACACACACAATACTGAAATTTGGATATAATATTTAAATGGTAACCTTTTTTGTTTCAAACGGTTCTAAATGGTTGAGTGAACGTGAAAACGTTGGGCAGGGGCTTTCCTATGATGGACAGAAATTGCTCTAAGTTTCTGTATGATTATTGGCCATCTCTCTGACTTTGCATAATGAAATCAGAAAACTCCGGTTTGCAATTCCAATGGTCTGAGAAAAGCCATGTGAAAAAACCAGCACATGCGCACACACAAATACAAAAAAAACCCTCCAAAGTCAGATTTCCAACTGCTCAGAACTTTTATTTCGAGGGAAATCAGGGTTAAAATTAAATTAAAATATAAAATTTAGATGGGCAGGTCTGTCTTTAAAGGGAAGGTGTTGACAGAGGAGAGTCGGCAGCCCTCCACAGAAGAAGGGAGGGAGAGAGGCAGGAGGGGAAAGACAGGAAGCTACAAAATGAAGTCTGGGGGACGAGCCTGGTCATTCAAGAAGTTATGTATAAAAAAAGAAAAAAAAAGACGAGACAGATGCAGTTAGTTATTATAAACCCCACCCCCATCTGAAATGTCCTCATACGCAATCAGTGCTATAGCTCTCTCCTTTTCCTTTTTTCTTACAGGAAGTTTTAGATCATTTCTCCTCACTTCACTCGCTCTCTCACCATCATCATCTCATTCTGCCTTAATGTAACATCTTTTCCTGCAGTTTTGAAAAAAGTAAACAAAAAGTCCTTCAAAAATAAAATGCAGCAACCACATTTCATGTTCTACTATTACATATACAGTATATATATATAAATACATACATAAATATCTTACATGTACAACCAATTTTGAAAAGGGGGGGGAAGAGAGAACCCAAAAGACTTATGAGGACTTGTGGAGGTGGGGGGAGCGGGGCACAGAGGCCCAAGGTTGCTCATTGTGAGGGTAGTATGTCTTTCCATTTTTTATTTTAGCTATACACACACGCGCGCACACAGCCTTTTGGGGGAGTGGGAAGCATTCCTCAGTTGGCCCAGTAGGGGGAGGTGCCGTAGCTGGACTTGTTGCCTTGGTTTTTCTGCTGCATGCTGCTGGACTGGCTGCGCTGACCAGGACCACCCTGCAGAGAAAAGAGTCTATTCAGTCAATAACATTTAAAACAATGTAACTACCCAACAGCTTTATTTAATTTCCCATGATGTTTATTAGCCATTTCTAGCTGTAGGGACATTTCCAGGAACAAAACTTCACCACACAACCCACAGGAAAATACAGATCCAGTTTTGGTCTCTGCCCCTTGAAAATATCTGTCCCCTAGGTAGTACTTTGAGGGCACAGGAACCATCAGGGAGGAGTTTGCAGTAGTGTTGTATTCCTGGCTGGAATGGTAATGTTGTGTGGCTCACAATCACAGATAAAACACCCAGATTTACAAAACACTTCTAATGATGCAAACTTGTGTTGAGAAACCCCGGGTTGGCAGAATGTGATGTACGCATAGACACTTCAGTTTACCTGTCCGTCCTGTGTGAGGTGATGGTGCAGCAGCTGGGAGTGGGGCTGTTGGTGCGGTGGCAGGATGTGCAGGAAGGGAGCAGGGGCGTAGCCAGGAGCACCCCCAGGGTTCAGGGGCCCTGTTCCACCCAGCGCTGAAGGCAGGCTGAAGGGAGGCGGTGTCCCCGTGTGGAAGCCCTGCTTGTCAAATGACTGAGGAGAACCGAGAGAAGACACAAGAGGTTAAAATAGCTAATAAAGGTCAACTTGATCAAGTAAAATAAAAATAAATGAAATGCCAATTTCGCTTAGTGTTCCATAAAAAATCTCTAGCCTATGCAAACATGTTTCTGTATCCAAGCTTAACAAGCAAAAGCATTAAGCCTTGACCTTAACAAAGGCCTACGACTGGACAGCAAGTCACTCACCTGAGTTTTGCTGTAGATTGAACCTCCCATGTCTGGTACTCCTCCACCAGTGCCTGACCCCGACAGCCCTGGTGCTGAGAGGAGAATGAAAAGGAGGGAGTAGGAAGGAGGTAAAAGGAAAAGATTGGAATGTAAGAGGGAAGGGAGGAATGCAAAAAAGGGAGGAAGAAAACAATAGAGAAGAGAGGAAAGTAAAGGGGTTAAGGGGGAAAAAGTACAACTGTGTCACTTCACTGATGATTGAATTGAATATGAAGCACTGATTGTTCATTTCCACTGTTAGTAGGAGGGAGGCCAGCCAGTAGGAAGAAGCATATTAAGTGAGGAGGCGCAGTGGCATGTTTCTCACTTTGTCTCCCTTTTGCATCTATCCATTTATGTGCACATCAAAGTGCAATCACACACGTGCAGATACACACCTTCCTCCAGAACACTCTTGACTGTAGAATCATCTGCAATTGTGAGTACATCCGTTTTTCCCACAGGGAAATGCCCGCTGACTTTGACTGTGTTGTTAGAGTGTGCGCACGTGTTGTGTGTGTACCTTTCCCAGGGCCGCTGCCCGCTGACTTGGCCTGTGACTGGGCAGAGCCTCCGTACCCTCCCTTACTGTACTCCCCACCGTGGGCTTGAGACAGGTCATCAAAGGCTGAAGGAGGAGGAGGAGGAGTACAGAAGAAGAGAGGAGGCAGAGCGAGCAAAGGAGAGAGAGAAGGGGTAAGAAGAGAAAGACGGGAAACAGATAAGGTGAAGAGATGAAGAGGAAGAGGAAAGAGGATGGGAAGAGAAAAGAGAGGGGGGGCAGGGGAGAGAGAGGCAGTAAGGTAACCTGACTAAAATGGCAGCTGTGTCTATATTGAGCCGTGTCCAACTTCAGCGGGGGGTTTGAGCTATGCATGCAGCACAAGCAAAAACACACACAGGCCCGATTCCACACATGCATGCAGCATTTGGTGCACATGTATAAAAGGGTTGGAAAGTGAATTCTCTTCGTCTCCGTCTACACTCTCCACACCTAATATATGCTGAGGTCTCTGTACACGCACCCCGTATCTCTCACAATACATGTACTCATAAAATACAGCTGTACCAAACTGTTGCCATTATGGATTACAAAGAGTCATTCCTGGCAAACTTCACAAGAAGACAGTAGCTTTCGTACATTTGGGCATCAAAACACATCAGACAAAAGTGACTGGCCAGATAACCCTCTAATGTCACCACAACTAGTCCAACTGTTGAAGTCGATCAAGTAACCTTCTCAAGTGGGAGAACTCTCCAGGTTAAATTAAAAATAATAATAAAATAAAAACTACTTTTCGTGGCAAGTTGTCATGACAGTTTGATGTAATGTGATAGTTAGGCAGTAATAATTATGATAAACCTGTGCTGTCATAGTTCAATAGACACACACAGGCTTAAGTCAGTTAACTCAATTCAAAAGCTGAATTAAAACTAATTGATATAATCTTCACATGGAAACTTTTGATCACTTGACTGAAAAGAAAGTGCCGTGTTAATTTCCAGAAAACAACATCAGTCAGAGCGGTGACCGTCAGACAGCCTTCTTGTTTTGTCCAATTCTTACCTGTGCCATATGCATGCTGTCCGTAACTGGGCTGATGCTGTTGGTGATACTGATTGGAGGGGTTAGCCAGGCCCATTGCAGGTTGCTTGGCCGAAGCAGGAGGCACAAAGACGGTGGGGCCATACTGGAAGGCTGAGGGAACCCCCGGCATACCAGCATAGTACGGCAGACCTGTAAAATGGCAAGTTCGATTTTGTCAGCGTGCTTAAATCTGATAAAGCAACTGAAGTACTTGACCCAGGTAACCTGAGCAGGATTGGAGATTCAGTGAAAGATATTTCCACATAAAAGGATTAAGATATGTGCTTGTAAAACATCATTATCTCCAGACAAAGAGGGGAAACACAAAAAGAGCAATGAAAGCAGATTGCTAGGCAACTGTCTTTGTGTATAGCAGTGTTACATTAATACCGTCTACACAAGTGCAAATTGACTTTGTGTCTACATTAACATTTATGTAAATATTAGGGATGCTCTTAACTACTAATTTCCCTAACGTTTAAATGGAAGTTTAAACTTAGACTAGTCGACTAGTCTAAAAGTAAGAAAACACTCAGAAAACGGTCAAAATAGATCACAATTTAATCTATAAGGTTAAACATTGTGTATAAGAGCCATTTTAAATTGTTAATCACTTCTTTCAATAACCAAATTGTATTTTGAATGCCGCTGAAATCATTATGTCCGCTCCAGTCGTCCGGTTAGGAATGCGTCTCACGAACCCGGTGTGTGGTATAATATTCGATGAAACGCCAGCGGGGACTGTGGTCTAAGAGGAGTCATAGCTTGGCATCGCTTATCGGCTACCATTAGTATCTTCGTGCGCAAGTATTATTAAGTTCCATCTTCCCTTCCCTTTAGCTCTCAAAACACACACAGCCATCGATAGTCTCCAACGTTAATTGTCAGTACTCAGTCCAAGAGTCAAAATGTATTGAAAAAGATAGATGTAATCCTTTCCAAAATTACCACATGTTTTTATATCATGAAAGATTCCACTTCAATCCATATTTGTTGCCGCTTTTCAAAAACAACATTTTCACAGCCGAAAAAAACCTTTTTACTCTCTCGCAATGACGACATTCGAAGCTTCACTCGAAAACCTGAATCAAAGCTTTGCAATAAACAAAATGACATTTGATAAAGCCCTATCTGCTGGCCAATCCGGTTGACTAGGAGAGAACCACACTGACTGCTGAACCCAGCCGCTATTTTGGAAAAAGGAGGTGGTGGCAGGTGTGGGCCAGGAGAACGCAGCGGGATGAAAGTGAGTCAGGAGCAGCTGATGAGTTGAGATCAGAGCGGAGGGCCGCAGCAACAGCTGAGTCAGCATGCATCAATATGTAATTTAAATGCGCACATTAATAAAATAATAACAAGTTTAACCGACTAGTATTTCTGGTGCTGAGCGGACTAGCGAGGGTAGCAACGTTTAATTGACTAGTTGACTAACTGCACACATCCCTAATAAAAAAAATCACTCATCACTTGTGTTTAATTGAAAAATAAATCGTAAAGATTTGGGCTGTTCTGGCAGAAATCTGTTCAATTTTAAGAATTCCCTTTCTTTTTAGCTTGAAATACTCAACAGACTGCTCATAAACATTTAAACAATAATCCAAAAATAACAAAAGGGAAGACAGTAGCCAAAGCTGGAATTTGCATTAAGAGTAAATGCTGAGTGCGAGGATGGGTTGACTGCAAATAAGTTTGGCCAACATCCTCATCATTAAACATAAATTTGACTTTTCCTTACCAGTGTATCCGTAGCCAGGGGGCAGAGGGGGATTGAGGAAAGCCTGGTTCTGTGTTTGCTGACCCTGCCCCTGGCCCTGACCCTGGTTTCCTGCCTGCTGAGCCTGCTGGGGCTGTGACTGCACCCCGGCTGTAGACAGGCTCGTTGGGGGAGCTGGAGATGATGAATCATTCCTGCCAAACTTTGTCGCTTCACCTGGACAGAAAATGACGGCAGAGAAGACAAAACTGAAGGTGAAACAATAAATCTAAAATTCATTTGCCTGTTTGTTGAACAGACAACATGGATTGGCAAAGAAGCCACCAGATTAAGAACAACTAAGTACTTTATCACAGTCCCTGATCTGTCAAAATCTCCATGTTGATATAATCAATTATGCTAAACTTAATATTCTGAAGTGCAAAAATGAAATCAAAAGTGGCAAACAGACGAATGTGTAATTTCATGAAACGGAGTAATTGCCTAAGTTGTTCAGTGTGAGCTACGAGACAATCTTGAAACATGATGCAGTAGACATATCAATTCAGAAACTCCAGTTCAACATAAAATTGTACTTACCAGTATATGGATTATTGGCCAGGCTCTCTCTTCCAGGCATAGCAGCCGTAGTACCAGGGAATGTTACACCATAATAATCCTGTGTAGGAGGAGAAAAATAATTAAATTGCCAAACGTACATCTCAGACTGCTACTTCAGGAATTTGGTGATATTGCCATGCAATAGAAGAGGATACATATTTTGAGCGGTTACTTTAGTAAAGGTTTCAGGAATGTAATATAGAGGGAAACACATTTGAAAGCCCACTGCGGATTTATAAAAATACTAAAACCACAGTAATATGCAGCAGGAAACAGGGCAGAATAAGACTCACCATAGGAAGGCGAGACTGCAGCATTTGCAAGTCCTCGTATCCATAGATCTGCTGTTGAAATAAAGACAATGGGAGAGAAGAATTGGTGATAATTTAGTACCATGTTGGAGTCTCTACTAAACCTCACTGTTGCGTGCAAACTCTACCCAGCTTTTTTCAGTGTCTCAGTGCGTTCCATAGAAGTCATGTTTGATCAGAACCTACTAAAACACAATCATCATCAACACTGAAACTCCCTTCAGAGATAGGGAGTGAACTCACTGCCATAATTGTTCAACTCTTGATTAATACAGGACTCTTTTATTTAAGGTGTACATGAAACCTTACAAATAGATTAATGACAGCATGAAGATGCTTAGTGACACAACCCTTCTTCCGTTTTAAAAAAAATGAAGGGTTTAATTAATACACAAACAAGTAAATAAAAAATGATTAGGTAGGTGTATAGTTACCGGGTAAGCAGGTAGCAAGCCACCAGGGCCCATGATATACTGGTTGGCCAGAAGAGGTGGCACACCTTGGGCCAAGTTGGGAGGAGCTTTACCTGGCAAAGAGGAGAAAAAAATATTTTTACTTGACAGAAATGATGCACATTAAGTAATTATCTTGTGAGTTATATCTGCACCATAGAAATAGTAATAAAAACGGACATTCACATTTAAATCAACGTAGCAGGATGGTCAGAGGGCGGGCAATGTTATGTGAACTGTTGCCATTACGACCTTTGTAGTGGGCTAACTTCCGTATAAACCAACTTTAAGAAAGTCGCTGACTCACTGGACTAAAACCTGTTGTTTTAGTGGCGTCTAGCGTGTATGTGTGCGAATGGTCCCGCCATGCCGGCTGATCCATTTAAGTAAGTAGGAAAGTATGAACTGCCCTTAAAAGACGTTGATTCGGTTCTCTGACTACCTCCGCTGCTGGCTTAGCGTGTGTGTCACCATAACAACAAACAAATAATTGCCATTTTTCTTCTGAACTAGTCAAATGACCAGAGCAAACAGTTCAATGACCATTCTACTCTTATACTATTTCTATGATTTAAACATAATTTAGATAAAGTTGTATAGATCTGCACGGTCTTAGTAGTGTGGAAACAGCCTAATAAGAGGAATTGTATTTGAAGACTACATTTTTTATTTCAAAGAATCTTTTGTACATAAGTTTGTGTGATACGTTGGTGTGACTCCTGTGTCGACCAATGAGCCTACCAGAGGTGGTGTTGAGCAGGGGTGCTGTGCGGTTGCCTGCAGCTGACAGTGTGGCATTTGTGCCATTAGGAGTTAATCCCGGTGCTCCAGATGGGTGCAGACCATTGGTGATTGAGCTACTGACAGCCAGGGGAGCTGAAGGACTGGAATTGATAGCTTGGCTGGATGACGACGATGAATAGGCATGGAGGTTGCCGCTACTGCTGTCCTCATTACTTATCTGGAGTAATACGACAAGAGCAGAAAGGTTGTGTGAGAAGAGAAACAGCAACTGTTTTGTAGGTCAAGGCATGAATGTCTTCATAAATAAAACCATATGGCTTTATGTCCTGCACTCAAATAAGCCAACTGCACAATAACTGAGTGCTACGTTTTTCAGCCAATATGCCACATTCTTTTATTAACACAACTGCAGAGTGATGTTAAAGTAATCAAGTGTCTATGTGTAAGCATAAAAACACACTTACAGTGAGGGAGGAGCTTGTGGCGAGGGCCGATCCAGATGAGTGAGTACTGGTCACATGACTAGAAAGAGAGTAAGATGATGCTGTCAGCCTGCTAAAATCTGATAAAGCGAATAAAGTACTTTACCCAGGAAACATGAGCAGGAGGATTGGAGATTCAGTGAAAGATATGTCCACATAAAAGGATTAAGATATGTGCTTGTAAAACATCATTATCTCCAGACAAAGAGGGGAAACACAAAAAATGAATCAATGTGCAAAATAAAATGCCACAATGTGTCCGAACCAACCCTTACCTGCTGAGCGAAGGGATGGATGTTGAGTGGGAAGGTGTAACGGCAGGGGAGGGGATGTGGTGGCCACCGTCACTCGTCATAACTGGAGACTCAGTTTTCACCGTTCTAGACGATGATGTAGCTGGTTGAAAAGATAAACAGATTAATTTGGTGTAAATCTTTGTTGACGTTACTAACTGATTCTGAGGGGAGAAATAAAAGAATGAAACGATATAAAAAACAAAGTTGGATGAGAAAGATGGGTTGAGTCTACGGGTGTGCGATATGACGATATTAGATCATGAACGATTAAAATGTCTACGATCCGCATTTACAGCAAGATCGTAGAACCGTGCTACAGCGTACATTCTAACAGTTGCAGTTGTTGGTAGTTTCAAGATGGCGGCTCTTCACTTCCTAGTTTGGTGCTTATTTGTGTGTATGCTGGATTTGCTTGTCGAGTTTTGTCAGGCAAAGCATGTGTATAGTTGTCAAGACTTAAAATCAACGTCGGATTACAGCACAGTACCGCCGTTACAAGTGACTTTTAAAGGACGCACAACATACCGGCGGACATCTCCAGATCACTGGGGTCTACGTGGATTGTTCTCGGCTCCGAGAAGCGAATAGAGAGAGGAAGCAGAAACGAGGATGCTGGGCAGGGCTGCTGGCTAGGCTAAAGAAGCATCCACACAAACAACTGCTACCAAGCACCTTTCTTCACAAAACAAATGGACGAATTGGAGCTACAGATGGCAGCTTACAAGTCTGCCAGGGACTGCTGCGTGATGTTAATAACCGAGACCTGGCTTCACCCGCTGATACCTGATGCTGCTTTTTCCTTGTGTTTTATTAGCTTATATGGCTAAATTGTGATAAGATTGTGGATCGTGATCATACCTGAAAAAAAACATGATCTGATATTTTTGCCATATTGCCTACCCCTAGTTGAGTCTGTACTGGTTTCATCAAACCTCCTCCACTTTCACTGAAAGGACTCTTCCCACTTCCTATAGAATGCATTTAGCAATCAATATTCATCATATTGGATTTGATTGCCACTCCAGTTGCTGAGTGTACTTACTGTCCTGTGTGCTCTGTGTCTTCATGCCACTGTAGCCATTCTATGAGAAGAGAAATGATCAAAGTCTTAGTATTAACATCCAGCTATTTGTCAAGTATTAAGCAGACATTGAGCTTTCGAGAAATAACAGTGAAGTCAGCGGTGGTCAACATCCTTTTTTCATTTGGGTCCCTTATGCACATAGAGAAAAAGGTTTATCCTCACTGTGAGAGCAGCAGCTGAGGGGACATCTTTACTCTGAGAGTAGCCCAGATGAGGTGGCAGGGACCTTGGACCACTGCTCTCCACACGGCTGGCTGCGGTAGGGGCTGTAGAAGAGGGTGGAGCGGCTGCACTGGGAAGACCCATGGAGGGGGAGGGTGTGGCGCTGGGTAAGCCCAAGGATGGTGAGGGGAAGCTGGGATCTGATACGGCTAAGGGCATGGTGGGTAAGCTGCTCATGTGTTCACTGTTCACAGGAAAGAGAGAAAGCAAGATGGGGAAATATGGATGAATATACAATAAACATACAGAGAATGTAACTGAAGTAAAGGCGGGATGTATTATAACTATTGGTTAAAATATTTAATCACAATTAATTGCAAATTAATCAAATTTTTTATCCGTTCAAAATGTACCCTAAAGGATGATTTGTCAAGTATTTAGAACTCTTATCAACATGGGAGTGGGCAAATATGCTTGCTTTATACAAATGTATGTATATATTTATTATTGGAAACCAATTAACACAAAACAATGCCAAATTGTACAGAAACCATCACAGGTAGAGCATTCAGCATAAAAAAATATATACTCAAATCATAACATGGCAAACTGCAGCCCACCAGGCAACAAGTATGATATGGTTGGTACCAATTCCTTAGGTTTTTTAGTTTCATATGATACCAGTATCCTCACTCTAGCTTTAAAAATGAGGAGAGACAAGTTGCGTTAATGCCTTAAAGAAAGTAGTAGCGTTAAAACAAATTTGCATTAACACGTCATTATCACGCTAAATTTGACAGCCCTACTTATTACTTGCTTAATTTAAAACATACAAGCAGTTTCTATCTGTAGCTGAGCTAAAATGAAGACATCAATCTCCAAACCCTTTTATCTCACTGATAAATTGAGTGCCCATGGATGCTTTTAGTGCACTGCTTTTTGCATGGCTAAAGATTTCATGCTGGACAGATGAACAAATTAAAAATAACAAATTCATGACATAAACAGACAAACATGTGCCTAACACTCAAACTCAAAACAATTCACATACCTCACAGATCCTGCCTTGGAGAACAGGCTGCTCTGTGGTTGCTGTGTGGGAACAGCAGTAGGGACAGGCATGGGTACAGGAGAAGGGCCATGAGCCGGGGCTTGTTCCCTGGCCGACTCCGTCTGTGCCATGTCTCCCGTTCCACTACCAGCCTCAGACCCAAAGTCAAGAGCCCCAAACTGAACATTCAGGCCAGGTATATCTGCTGAGCCCGGCATCTCCACTGCTGACGACGGGATCTGAGAAGACATATATTTAATTAATATATTATTTCTGATTATGAAAGGTAAAGTCATGGGAGTAGAGTTCACAGCTTGTTTGCAAACTCAACTAGTTTTATCTTCTACCCAGCTGTAGTCAGTGTTTCAGTGCGTTCCATAGAAGTCATGTTTGATCAGAACCTACTAAAACACATTCATCATCAACACTGAAAATCTCTACAGAATAGGGAGTGAACTCATCACCATAATTGTTCAACTCATGGTTAATACAGGGCTCTTTTATTTAAGGTGTACACATACCACATAGCCAGTCAGCTAGCTAGCTGGCTTGTCAAGCATGTGAGAGCAGATAGATTATTGAAGACTTTTAGTTTCTGCCATGTCCTGCAAGTAATATTGCCCTTTTGATATTTTTGCAAGGAGGCATTACACTTGTTTTGTCTGATTAAAGGTTCAGATATCAGAAGAGCTCACCTTCGAGGGAGGAGGTACTCTGCGTCTCTGTGTCTTTAGCTGCCGCTGAGGGGGATCTGTGATGGAAAGCTCCATGCCTGGCAACTTCACTCCTGGAGAAGCTCCATCTCTTACAGGAGGGACGGAGGACTCATGACCTAAAAGAGATTGACAATGTCGTTAAAATCACAGCACTAGGATCGAAATAATTGTCAGAGCAAGACATAATGAAGACTGTTGATACTGCCAATCTTACAGCACAGATAGTGTTGAATGCTTAGCAGAGAAGACACTGCCTCAATTATATTGTGTGCTGAATATTTGTCTTAGATATCAGCTCTGTAGCCATTATCTTACTGATCTTCTTTTCAAATGTGTTACAGTCTACAAACCAGGCAAAAGGAGCATTTAAGTGTTTGCTCTAGTTTCTTTTATTGTGTCTATTGAACAGTTCAGTGGGTCATGAAGTACATCTACTGCTTCTTGTTTTCTTATCCAATTAATCCACTAATTATCAATATTCAGTTATTAAAATAATAAGTTGAGTTGCAGCTCTAATGTCATATGGTATTCTAAGCAACTTTTCAGACTTTAATGGCATAGTATGATACTGTCCTACAGCTTTACCTGGCGGTGTGGGGACCTGTGGAGCATGTGACAGGCCCAGAGGATCTGTGATGGGAAGCATGGACTGTTGGTGCCTCTGAGCCAGCTGGCTGAGCACCGCTGATGGCTCTGGTTGAAGCTTCATCTCCACTGGAGAGAATGCAGATACATATATATTTATATACCTATTGTCCTGCAGTGCACTGTTGTCGTGTCTTACGTTTCTGTGTTAGATTTTTAATTTTCTTTAAGAAATTTAAACTTACAGTGTTGGGCAGTAACGGGGCCATTCTCCACTCGCAGAGCCTTGATTTCTACAGAGGGAGAGGAGGCAGCAACAGGGTTCTGCATTGGAGGTGGCCCTGCATCTTTGGAAACATTAATGTTGCTGGCGGTGGCCAACGTCTGACTGGCTCTCTGACCAAGCCGAGGCCCATTGAGCTGCTCCGATGTCCTGATGTCAGAGGCAGGTGTCGGCTTAGGTGCATTCAGGGACCCAAAACCTGAACCCAGGACCGAGGACTGGGAGGATGAGAGAAGAAAACAAGAACTGAATATCATATATTAGTTTGTAGGCACATAAACATGTCTGTAAGTGTTTGTTGATGCTTGCACTTGTGTAAGTGTATATACGTGTGGCTGTCTGTACCAGTGCAGCATGTGCGTAGGTGGTACTAGCAGAGGCGGCATGGGCGTAGCTGTTGGCTGTGGCGTGTGCGTAGCTGTGTGTAGCAGTGCGTCCATTGTGGTGGGAATTGGTAAACACCAGGCTTTGGCCCAAATCCTCGGCTGAGGGGCCATCGACTATCGCCCCCAGGTCAGAGTCCATAGAACCCCCTATAGCCACTCCAGTCTTAGGCAGTAAGCTAGCCAGGTCAACACTGAGGAGAAGCACAAGACAAGAGAGTAGAAAGAGTGGGGGGAGTGAAGAGTGGAGGAAAAGGGAGGTTTGGGGAGGAGGGTCAATAAGCAGAAGATAACCGCACAGATTAATAAAAAGTTACTCTCCAAAATAAAGCCTGTTCTCTGTAGTGTTTTAATTGACTGGGCTTTGGGCAGGATGGCTTACTTGGATCCAGGTGTGATGTGGTTTGCTTGAGGAGAAGAGGCAGTGAATACTTTGGTCTCAGACAACTGTGAAAAAGACAGAAGTGCATCCATTAGATTAATATAGGCAAATGTGCGGTATTGTATGTCAACAACAATTCAGAACCACATTGATATAGTTAAATCACATAAAAATCACTGACTCTTAACCAATAGTATTTAGTAAGTTAACGTCACAAGATATATAATCTAAAATAACACTAGATATTAGGCAAGCTGTGCAGATTTATAGCAACCTAAGTAAACAAACTATGTAGGCCCTCAAACTAATGCAAATCCCTTTCAGATCATTGAAAAGTGCAGCCTTACGTCCTCATTCCAGTCCTCTGATGCCCAGTCTTCCGGATTGCCTGCCCATGTTCCTAAAAAAAAAAAAGTTAGCCAAGTTAGTGTTGCTATGTTCCCACACATACTCATGATTAGGGATGTCACGGTGAGGAAATTTTCCCACCGGTTAATAAACTCGTGACAACACCAGTGTTACCGATTACACTGGACATTTTACAAGAAAAGATGACGCTCAATATCTGTAGAGCGCTTACTTTGATTTTTAACATTGGATTGCTGTGTGTCTGACTTCTCTGGTCGAGCTTTCGGTGCCGGGCTGTACGTTTTCACCCAGTGCAGCTGAACTAGTTACACAGCCTGCGACTGCTCTGTCCTCCTTAGTGCATTGGGTTTAAATTCAAAATATTGCCAAACAGGTGCCTTTGCTTTTCGCTTTGACACCAAATCCTCTGTTGTCGTCTTGTCTATCAACTCTCTCTCCTCCCATGTGTGTGAAATCTGACTCCTGCTTCTCAGACACTTTCGGTTTATAATTGTAGTGCCCACCGTCCGACTATGTATTGATAACACGCTTAGTATTTTACAAATTAGTTTTTTTATTTGATGAATGCAGCGCTGATACGCAAAAATGAACTAAATGGGTTTTATTTCTATAAAAAAAACGATGGTGGGGGCAGTGGGCAAGTTATGTAACCAGCGTATGCCCGAACACCGTTAACACCAACTACCGCAGCGAGCCTACTCATCTCAGCAACCATTAACCACTCCAAGCAGTGATACAAAATAAAGCACTCTGCCTGCTTTAATAGAACACTACAATTAAAAGCCCTTGAATCCAATGTATAGATTAGTTTGCCCATTTCTGCTTCTATTTGGCAACTAGTGGCCTGAATTTGGAATATCTTGCTGATTCGGTGCAAGTGAACTAGACGAGGCTGATACTTTTAAGCTGACAACAAAGCAATTTTACAGGGAACATAGGAAACTGCATCAAAACGTAACATCTTATGTTCCATTATTTTCCTTACCAGTTCCCTCAGCAGGTTCATTGCCATCCCATGTCTCCTGGCGAGCTCGAGCGTTAGCTCCGTAGTCAGCAGGATTGAAGGTGCTGGAAGAAGTAGAGAGTGGAAAGAGGAGACAACAAGAATATAAGTGAAATTGAAGAGAATTGCGTCTGTTGTTGCTACTGAATGAGGAGATCCAGAAACTTAATTTATCTACACATTTTTTTAGGAATATCCGTGTAATCACCATCACCACTTCCTTATCCCACTTCAGGCTCAAGATTTACACTAACCACACATTCTTACCCCATTCCCTGGGAGGAGAACCTGTTGCCAGCAGCTGCTCTTCCTCTACCGCGAATCCCTGCCCCTGTTGACAGGCACACAAAACAACCAGATGACCTCTGCTGACTGGTCCCTTTCAGCCTCAACTCTTCATTAAGCATTTTTAAGGTTACTGAAAAAAGTTGTTTCAGTCATTGACCTTTGTTTGCATTAGACAATATTATAATTGTCTGTTTTTGTTTAAAACCATACCTGCATACATGTGTCTAAGTTTCTTTTCCATCATGTTCTACAGTCTGGCATTTCTTAAGTTTTGTGCTCAATAAGTAAACTAATAACACAGTGCAATGTAATAGTTAACTACACCAGAATGACATCACAAATCTGTGCTGTTAAAACATACATACATGGGACATTGAGGTGTCCGTTAGACAGGCTGTCTAAATAACCCAAAAGATCTGCTTTTGTCCAAAGAATGTCTTGATGTTGACATTCTAACTTAAGACATTTAACAGCTATTCATAAAGACAAGCAGCTACAAGAATACATGCATTTCTCAGCTGTTAAAACATAACCAGCCATCTGACACAATTTCTTCTGAACCAGGCCTTGATTGACCTCACCATTCTTAGATTACTGGTCATTACAAAAAAAGCCTTCAAATCAAGCCAGATTCCACTCCTTTTCACCCACTCTCCAATCTCTTTATCTATCGCAGACATCCCCCGCCCCACTAAACACACACTCAAGCAGCTGCAGGGACTGAGTGCATTCCACACATGTTGAGTGCTGCAATACTCTAAATGCCAGCAGACACAAATAGATGTCGCTTGCTACATCACCAAAACATGCACAACAACATCTGAGACAATTTCCAATCTAAAGATTGCAGTTACCAAAAAAACAGACGATATTACAATTTGCTTTAATTTTTAGACATGTGCAAATGATGGACTGCAGGGTTGCCGAAAGTAGACATCTAAGCAAGCAATTAACCTATAAGGCAGATGTTTTCAATTTCTACCAAATATAGGTATACAAATCTGATTTTAGTTTCAAAATACCCATTTCAGTTTTTAGCCTGCGTGTTTTTAAATCTCTTTACATTAATGGGACAAGAGCCTTGGAAAAAGTAACTGGTAGCTATAGAAACCACTTTTTTTCCATAATCTTTGTATGATACAACTTTGCACCTCTAGACTCTGTGCTAACAAATTGGCAATGTATTCAATAAACTAAAGGGGTGTCATTTTCTGTACTGCTCACCTCTGCCCCGCCCTCTGCGTCCACGGTCTCCCCCTCTCTCTCCAGGAGCCACCTCAAACCCATTCTCCTCTAACCGACCTGGAATCCAACAAGAAACAAAGGTACAGGTAAATTAATACATTAAACTCATATTACTCATACTGAACTGGGAGAAAGGCCTCAGAGCCTTTTTAATTAAACCCACTGGGAAATCAAAGTTGAGCAAATTAGAAAAGTTGAGGGGACAATTCCATATACTCAGCATACTTTTAACAACATAAGACTGAAAATAAACTTGTCAAATATGCATCAAATACAGAGAACACTATTTTAACAGAATGACAAGGAACATACAGCTAAACAATCCAGACAGACTGGACAAACATTTCTTCACTTTTTTACCTTCACGCCCTCTGCTGATGCCTCTGCCCCTCCTGTTGGAGGCCCCACGTCCGCGACTGGCCTCCCTTTCCCCTCCTTTCTTCTCCCTGCTCTCCTTTATCTCTGAGGGTCCTCCTTCTTTCCCAAGGCTACGCTTCTTCCCTACAGTCTCCCAGGAGTTCTGACAGATGTAAACAAGAGAATGAGGTTGACTTAATACATAAATAAAATACACCTATACTGTGATTAAAATTTTGCATTAAAATAATTCATGGTGTTTTTGTTTCTGCAAAATCCCAGAGAAATTGCCATAAGTCATTAACAAAAGCATAATATGTATATGTGAATGTGGTTTGTGCATGTGTACATAGACTCTTACTATGTCAGAAGTGCTCTCCAGCAGAAAATTGATGGCTCTGTTTACATCTTCGTTGCAGTCATGGAGGGCTACCATGCATTCATCTTGAGTCTTCCCAGTGACCTCAATCAGCTGATGAGCGTGCAAAACAAAAACACGTTGTTAAGTTAGATCACCACGTGATGCAATGGAGGGTCCCAATGTCCAAGAACTCTAAGATATGCTGGTGATCCAGAAAATGTATTTTGTCTAAATGTGTGTACATGCACAAACACATTACCTGTTTGACCTTGTCTTCAAAGTCAGCATCATTTTTGTCGTAGATCATTTGGGCCAAACGAATCTGTTCTGCTGTTGCCTGGTAAACAAAAGGAGTTCAGTTAGAAACAATACAACAGGAACACATGGAACCTGGCCTCTTTTTCATCATCAAACAATACATCAGTCCAAAAGACACTTGGTTTTATTTACTTATTTCAATGAAAGACGCTACAATCCTGGTGAAGGTATACCATGTAGGATGTATACACCTAAAAATCCTTTAAGAGTGTGAAATTACATTTTACATTTATTCAATATCAGTATAATAAAATTCAAAACTGAGTGAGGCAACCTTTGATTGTACTAATAATAATTTTTTAAAAAAAGACCATTTTAATTGAGCGGGACAATAAGGCCTGGATGCGACTCTGTACATACAATGGTGAAAACCCACCTGTATCTGTTTCTGTGGCTGTGTTGTTTGTGTGGTGGTGGGCATCGTTTTATCCCGAGTCCCCCGGGCTTGATTGCTGGCCACTGAAGTCATCATATACAGTATATACAAAACAATGTATGTACAAAATAGAAAAATCTGTAGGGGAGAGAGAGAGAGAGGGGACAGAGGCAAAGTGAAAACGACATCTACCTGTGAGATGGTTACATTCCTAGTAAAATATAATAAATTATGCCAATACAATGAACTGAATTTGAGCAGGCTGAGACTCACTGTTGTCAAAGTATACCATGTAAGACTATAACCCCATCTGTTGCCCCCCCACCCGGGTTAAATTTAGCCAACCAAAAGGGGACTGTCCGGGTGTCAACTTACAACCCTCCCTCAAGTCACCCACACAAAAACACAGCGAGTATGCACCAGCATATGTTATGGGTCTTTTGAATTATAACACAACAGTTATAATTTATCTCTCGTAAATTATATTTTGACTTTACAATAGTTGCAATTTCAAACTAAATTTACTGCAACAGTGATCCTTTTTAATGTATTGTATGTATTTTCTCCTGTTTCAATGTTATTTAACGCAGTTGGTTTTGGGGATAAGGACCATCTCTAAGTTTGGCAAATGTCTGATGTTTACTTCTTATTTTTACTACAACAATCAATCTGGAAGAAAATACTCTTTTAATTCTTGAATGCTTATCCCTGTCACTGTTAGATGAAATATGTACACATTATTACACTTTTCCCCCAGTCAGGATAGTGACAGCCATTCTGGCATTTGATTAAAAGTAATAAGTAACCTAACAACAAAAGGACTCTGGGCTTTATGCCAGAGTAAACAATGTCTAAGGATGCATACAATTTCCATGGGTTATATTATATATAACATACATTAACTGGATTTAACTGATAATACTACAAGTTATATAATATGACATACATTAACTGAGTTTAACTAATAATACTGCCAGTTATATAATATGACATACATTAACTGGGTTTAACTAATAATACTACCAGTTATATTATATGACATACATTAACTGGGTTTAACTAATAATACTACCAGTTATATTATATGACATACATTAACTGGGTTTAACTAATAGTACTACTGACTGACAACTTGCGTGTGAACACAACAGATAAGATCCACCTGCTGTGATCATTATTGTCTGACAATAAAATGTAAGACGGCACGAATAATGTAGACAGCTGTATAATGTCTCTATAACTGTTCTGATACTGTGTAGCCTCCAAGCCTGGACTCCATGACAGTTTACCAGTAAAAAGGTGTATTTATTTATTCCTATCTGAGAAAACTGATATAAATAACAACCACCTCCTCCATTTTTGGGAACCAAGTGGTTTTAATGATTATACACATTTATGTATATATACTGTATATTTGTTTTATGAACTTGTCCTACCATTTTACCACTTCTATTATTATTGATATGTTCTGTAATATTCTGTTTTAGCAGTTACCATATTTGTTTTACTCTATCTGCTTTTGTTGTCTGATGTTCTGTTTAGCAGTTACAATCTCTTTTACTTTATCTGCTTTGATTGTCTTGTGAAGCACTTTGTAACATTTGTTTTGAGAAGTGCTATATAAATAAATGTATTATTATTATTTAGGTTTTTTTCTGAGAGTAGTATGGAGGAGAAAATGTAAATGAAGTTCTCTGCACAGTGATTCTGTAGTGATCTAACCTAAGTGATGACTGAATCCTAACCTTATATATAGCACGGCACGGCTAACGTCAGCTGTATAATGTAGCAACTGTTAGGCAAGGCAAGTTTATTTATATAGCACATTTCATACACAAAGGCAATTCAAAGTGCTTTACATAAATAAACATATATGTTAGTATTTTTCAGTGGTTAACCTAAGTGATGACTGAATCCTAACCTTATTTAGGTGAACGTCTCAGGAAAGCTCGGCGGAAACATGAGCCTGCATTAGCTAACATTCACATTAGCGTCAGCTAGGTCAACTACCATTAGCTCGATGCTAGCAGTAGCCTGGCAACCGCTCGTCTTTGTTCCGTGTAGGAAACACCTACGACTCTTACCTTTACATGTCATTATATACTGTCAAACTATGAAACAACAGTGACGATATACAATAAATTAACCTGTCCCCTGTCCGCTAAACGTGCCTGCTGCTCGGATAGCAACCACAAAACAAATAAACAAAGTGCGACGATGTACCCTTTTGTGTGAACCGAGCTAACGTTAGTCACTTTATGCTAACATTGGGAGGATAAATGTAGCTTTAAGTTAGCAGCAGCAGGCGAACATGAAACTGTAACGAACAAACGTCGTGTGATACATTCACATTTACAACCACCGGTGTTTCAATGATACGTACCGGGAATACAACACGGTGTGTCGGGGAGAAAAGTTGTCGAAAAACGCGTGGCCCGCTGCCATTAAAGCTACGACAGATATCAAGCTAGTTAGCTACATGCTAGTTAGCTGCCCCGGCATGTGAACGGCCCGTCCGCATACAATGGACACAACGGCTAGTTAGCAACGAACTAGCTATCCACCGAAAAGGACGACCTGTTTCTCTGATTTGACCACCTGTGTTTCCTTAAACTAGTGTAAAAGTTATCATATAAGTCGCCTGAGTCGTTAAAGGTGTTTTTAAATCGTTAAAATAAGCACAACAACATGTGTTAATTGTTTCTCTTTTACCTGCTAACACGCTTCGCTCAGCCAGCAGCAGCAGCAGATGCTGTCACGTGACCCACCGCGCCGTTGTTCACCGCTGTGAAGCCGCTACAGCCAATCAGAACCCGCCGAGCTGGTCACGTGGTTTAACAACTTTCCCCTTACGTGCGCGTTCCCGTCGAGGTGCGCGCACGTAAGGGCACGTTGTTGAGGACGAGGTGAAAAACTTTTTTTTTTACATAGAGTTTGTTTATATGGTGATTTTCCCCCTATTTAGCCATATGTAATTGTTGATGCGAGATTATAGGCTATGCATGTGATGCTTTAATTTTTCTGTTCAGGAAGGAGTTTCTAAAAAAGTGTTTATTTCTTGAGCCCAAACAGGTTGTGTGAGTTTCTTTGATGGTGGTGTAATACTAATGTATTCACCCTATCAACATACCACAGAATACATCATCTGATCATCAAGCAAATTTAATTCAACCAATCATTAGAACTGTGTTTCAAAAGACAAGTATAGCCTCAATGACACTGACTGAAAACCAAAAATACACCAAATAGCCTCATTGCTTTAGAAAACAAAAACAAAAACACATTTTAAAAACAATTTGTACCAAAAAATAGACAAGCATTAGAAAAGAGTTTGTCATCTGCCAAGTAAACAGCACAAGTTAGCAAATAATATTAGTTATGCACCTTTGGTTCAGTGTAACATCATTCCAGAGTCAGAGTTTGAGTAAAGCCCGTAGCTAAACAGCAGACCCACCCTAATCAGGCTAGACTGGTCTTTAGTCCTGACTAAGACTGTGGGATTGCAGGTAAAACACATTCAAACCAGGGAAATTGAAAGCCCTGATCAAGTCTAATATGTCTCAAAATGATCATGTGCTGTGATTTTCATGAAAACACTCAAGGTTAGTAGTTTTTAAGAAGAAAAGGACAAGCAAGACCAAAGCTGAGAAAAGATTATCAGTCTAGGAGAAACTCCTGTACCAAGACTGGGCTTGCAAAAGTACAGCCCTGCTGGATTAGGTTAAATTAAAAGATACAGTATATAAATAGCAGCTATTATGTAAATAACTTAATTTCTAAATACCAGTCATCCAAGTTTCCACAGTAGTGTAACACATCTCCATTTTAAGGTGAACTTAATAAATTATGATTGAAAGAACTAATTAAGAATTTCATAATATACTCATCTGAAATAACATACAGCACTAAGGATCTAAGAGGAAAAAACAACCCACAAAGAAACAAACACACATCAATCTGATGGACATATATATCTATATATATAAATTATTGTATATAATGATGGTATATAATTGACTGGGAAAACACCTCTTGTAACATATCTCTTGATGTCACACACGTCAAGTGATATTTGTCCAATGAACTGTGAACTCTTAAAGCTCTTAAAGCTTACACCACGTCAACATTTATAAAATAAATGTATAAAAAATTATAAAATAAAATAAATATTGACTCATACTGTGTTTAGGGTTGCCAGTGAAAAACTCATAAACAGCACAGCTTTGCGTAATTCCTTCAGTGTACTGTATAGGCTGCTCTTAAAAATGCAAATATTCTTGCTTCTTGCTTATTAACTTAGTTAATTCAAGTAATTGGATCATGATTGTTTTCTTCTTGGTTGTGTGGTCGGTTAGATTGACTGTGCTCGAGATATGGCTGCAGCTGAGCCATCATGCTGTGGACACACCGAGCCTTTCTCTCCATGATATCCTCCAGCTTGTGGACATAATCCCCAAATGCCTGATAGAGAGACAGAGGATGAAGACAGCCAAAAGTGTAATCAATTTAAAATGTAGTTTACAAAAAAGGAAGGAGCTAACAAGTGATCTATTCTGACCATATCAGGTTGCTGGCACAGAAGCGTCCCCTCTTTATGCCATAAAGCTTCCATCTCTTCAAGCTGCTCCCAATGGGCCTGGACAACACGCCACCTCAAATTGGATTGGATTAGAAGAAAGACAGAAATATTGTATTCAAACGAATGATCTCTAAATTGTTATTTCTCCAAAATACACACCAGGTTTTCTAAATCTGACACCAAAGAAGTCTCTAGGATTTCTCTATCATGTCATTAGCATGTAACCAGATTTCAATATCACCTAAACACAGTTGGGTATTATCATTATTTGTAGTTGTAATACTATGTCTCCTTATAATGTGCACTGGCCTCTCAAAAGCTCATTTAGGAAGTTGTGACAGGTACTTACTGGCCGTGATCCAAGTCCTCCAGCGTAGACAGGTGGATTATGGGTGTAATTTGCTGATTGCTGGTGCTCTCTTGACTATTTGATTCTATAGGACCGTTTGGTTGGCGTAAGATGTTTGAGTTGCTGGGATGGTTTGAATGACACTGCTTTGACACTGTGTTCAACTGGCCCAAAACACTTTCTGACTTTGGTGTTGAAATGGAAAAAGCTAGTTTGTTTGGAATATTGTGTGCATATTGTGGTGGCATGTCAGTGGCACCATTTGTCGTAAGATTGTGTGAGCTGGGTGAACCAGTGTTCCCAGACTGCTGGACAGAGGATGAGATGGATTGCATGATAGAAGTTTGCATAGAAGCACATGTAGGGGGTTTAAGTGGGGATGCAGATGTTTTGTTGCCCAGGACTTCAACAGCCGGTGTAGTTTGGGGCTTCTGGTTGTTCACTTGGTCCTGGAGAGAGACCAGCATAACCTCAGGGACAGCAGGCTTCATCATACCTGGACAAGATTAAAGAAAAAATGTTAACAGCAGTGGTGCAATGTAATGAAGTAATAATACTTTGTTACGGTACTTATTTTTTGAGAGAAACTGTACTTTACCTGAGTTTTTATATTTCTGTCTTTCACTTTTAATCCACTACATTTCCGAAAGAAAATATGTACTTTTACTCCGATACATTTCCCCTAAGCATCTTCATTACTATTGCAAGCAAGCAGGTTTAGCGAATCAGTGGTCCTAGCTTGCAAGTTACATTATTCACGTGATGGGCAACTTAGTGAAAACAAAGTGCTCTCAAAGCCGTAGTTGAGTTTCGATTTCCACTCAAGTCCAGGCAGACTGCATGTCAGATCATGATACATGCTACGTGTGACTATGATGGAGGGAAAAACTGGATTTTGTTCTTTAAATCTTTTAAGCTGTGAAGACCTTGTGTTTCTTCAGGTGTAAGCTAATGTAGCCTCCATTTTTAAAATGGTGTTCATGTTAAGAGGAATAAACTTCATAAATCTCAAAATTCGGATTTGCTTGCTTTTTTTATTAGCAGCATTTACTTGTACTTTTACTTTCAATACTTAAAATACATTTAATATCATAAAATTACTTTGATACTTAAGTACAGTAAATATCAGACTTTAAGACTTTTACTCAAGGAATATTCTAGTAGGTGACTTTAACTTCTACTAAAGTCATTTTCTGGTTAGATATCTGTACTTTTACTCAAGAGTGGCTTTCAGGTACTTCATCCACCGCTTCATACCAGTTCTTACGCACTAGTTAGTACACACACTTACCTATTCCACAATGGTCATATGCGGCACAGCACATGTCTTTTCTTCGCTCAGTGTGATTTGTAGCTGTCATGGTATCAGAGGTGGGAGGGCAGACTGTCTTTGCTTGTGGCAGCTCCAAAAGAAACAGACGAAATTCTTCGTCCTCATCCACTACAACGTTCCCCGCCATCTCCGCACATGTGAGAAGCTCTTTTTCCACTTCCTTTCTGTCATCTTCTCCCCTTTCATTCTCTAGCGGACAGAGCGAGGTGTTGCTTTGTTCCCCTCGTAGGAACGAGGCTGTGGCGGCCTGTTGGTCCACTTCAAGCAAGGAGAGGCTGATGGGGTCCATGATGTAGCTGAGAGAAGAATCTGCAGTCTCTTCTTGAGGTAAAACAGACATTTTGGCTTTGACCTCTGGATGATTGTGTACAATTGCGTAAGCTTGGCTTTCAGATAATGTGTTAAGTGGCTCAGCTTGTGTTTCACATATATTTTGTGTGATGGGAGTAGTGAGAGGTAGTGATAAATCTGTTCTATTGGCGTGTGCAGCAAACCATGGTTGCTTCTCTCTCGAGCTGCTGGATGGCACTCCCTGTTGAGCATTTTGCAGTGGTATAGACAGGATGTTTGAGGTGCGTCTGGTATGTTTTAACTTCAGGGAGAGATCACTGAGTTTATTAGGGGTCAGGAGTGCGTTGGTATGTGCACAGGCTGGGGAGAGGGGTCGTTCTGCTGGAGCTCGTTGATGGGATGACTCAACAGGAGGGCGGTTAAAGAGACTGTTGCTGTCAATGGTGTTTGCTCGCTCCTCAGTACTCCACACTCCGTCAGCTGGGACATCTGAGGCATCTAGTCCTTCCTCACCCACTTCTCTACTCTCTTCTGAGTCACAGTTGTAAGATACTAAAGCCTTTACATCAGCTGGCATTGCACCTGTCATGGTGTCTTCCCACTCTGTCCCTGTTGTTGCCATCCAAGCCCACCTCCTCTCTCCTTCTCCTTCCATCCCAGCTGGCCTCCACTCTTCCCTCCTTACTCTTACCTCTCCTGTTGTCTTCAGTGACCTCCTCTTCTCATGTTCACCTCTGTCGTGTCTAAATCTTGCCTCCCTAGATACCCTCCACTCTTCACCAACACCACCTGAGTCACCATGACCACCAACTTCATCCTTATTTTTATTGTAGCTTGGACAGGTTTCAGTTTGAAATGAGATCTCTCCACTTGGGAAGAAAGCCGACTGTCCTCTGTTACCATCAGCCCTAACGTCAACCCTGGCTCTGTACGCATCTAAAACCTCTTCCAAACCATGATACATAAGGGCAGAGACTGATAGGGGAGAAGAGCGTTGGAGAGAAGAACGGGAAGATGGAGAGTCAGAAGAAGAGAGAGAGGCTTGATTAGAGGAAGAGAAAGACGGACATGTAGAGGGTGAGAAGAGATGGACAGATGAAGAAGCTGATGAGGGCATAAACTGCTGCAGCTGCTGGTGATACTGTCTCAGATGCTTCTCCCTCTCCTTATCCCTTTCATCAACCGTCTGTAAATCTCTTTCCCTTAGTCTTTCCACTTCACTACACGTGTCTCTACTGCTTTCCACTTGTCTTCTCTGCTCTAACCATCTTCTTTCCTCCCTTCCTCCCCCTTTCAAGGTGCTTTGCTGGTTCTCTTTTCCTCTGTGATAGAATCCAGATTCCCTCTGTACCTCCCACAAGTCATCTGTTGCTTGTCCCAAGACCAGCCCTGCCACAACATTTTGGTCGCCATCTGAGTGGCCCCCAGTAGCTCCATCCCTTTCTCTCCTTCTACCTTCCCTCCCAGCTGCTCTCTCCCTCCTCTCCCTTTTATCACCTATTCCCAGCAAACCTCTGACTGGTGTAATGTGTTCAAGTCCAATCCCCTTTCTTGCATTTGCACTTGTTTCCTCTTCCCATCTGCTGTTTTTTGGTGTGGAGCAGAGAATTGCACCCCCCGTGGTCAATCTTGCGGTAGGTGTGGGGGAGCCAAACACCTCTCTTTGTCTCCCTAACTTTGGCTTTTTAGGGGGACTTTTCCCTCGGGTGCCAAAAATGATGCTTCCACTGCTGCTGCTGCTGTTGGACAGGTTACGTTTGGGGGAGGGTGTTGTCTTGCTCCTTCTTCCTCGTCTTAGTCCTCCCTGACCCCTCAACTCCTTCACCCTATGAAAAATCAAATCAAATAGCAGTCACTGGTAATTACAATCTCTCTCTACCGTCCCTGACACAACTTTAAAATTAAAATTAAAAAAAGATTGGATAAGTTGTCAACACTGATGAAAAAAATAAACTTTGTATCTGAAATTACTATACTATTTTAAGTTTCCCCGAGTCACAATTTAAAGTAGGATGAATGAAATCCATTAGGGCTAATATCCCATATTACATGTCTCACACTTATTGTGCATACACACTTACCGGTCGCCGTATCTCAGTGTGTTTAGTGTGTGTTCAGTTGCTAAATGACCAGGTGAAATGTTGGCAATCATACACGTCATCGAGTCACCAACAAATGAGTCTTTCAAAACCTAGGAAGGGAACAATGTAATCCAAAACACAGGAGAGTTGATTGATCAAACTGGAAAAAAAATCAGCCATGGTATTTATACACACTAACACACACAACAGAACCACTGAAAATCAGCAAAACGTTACAAAAGTTTTAGTACCTGAGTCAGTTTGCTTTGTCTGAAAGGTGTGTGCGACTGCTCTTGATCAAGGGACCGGATACATTCTTTAAGCTGAGAAAATAACAAATTTACAAATGAGAAAATATGTAAAATCAAACTTTCATAAATGTCTTTGACTTTATGTGCGATCTCTCTGTGTGTGTGTGTGTGTGTGTGTGTGTGTGTGTGTGTGTGTGTGTGTGTGTGTGTGTGTGTGTGGCTTACAGCCAACAGACTCTGGTTGATCTCAGCTCCTTCCATACGACTCTGCCTGTCTGGTTCTTTGGTATCTGATGCCCTCTCACTTCCTGCCAGGTCGACAAACCACATCCTACAGGCGCACATACAAGCACACACACCTTTCATCGTTCTGTCATTTCACACCAATGCTACTGGGCTATCTGATCTACAATAACCCTTGTCGTGCTTCAAGGAGAAAAGACAAAACCGTCACTCACCTTCCAGCAATCTGCTGGTTTGTGTCTCTTATGTGAATCTGAAGCAAAGCATGGGAACGAGAGGAGAGTGGGTTCACTCCACTCATCCCTTGTGTGCGCTCCTCTGTACCCTGTGAAATCACCTTTGTAAGGGCAACGAAGGATTTTAGGAAGGAGACAAGGGAGAGAGAGAGAGAGATTGTTCAAAAACAAAATCATAGAACATTTCTTGTTGGGTAATATTTCAAGTATTTAAGTACTCAAGAGTCTGCTGGTGCATCTGTGAGGATGTAAGCCTGACCTGAGGTGCTATAGATAGATATTTACTATTATATTTCACCGATAACTTAAGTACCTAAAAGTACTAGTCAGTGTTTCTTTTGACAACAAAAATAGATTTAAAGAAAGAATTTAGATATTACAGACAAGGTTCAATCATATCATGGAACAAAGTCATTTGTGGGAAAAACAATTTAAATGCAATTAAAAACTTAAAAGAAGAATGATATTTCTGTCGTCTGCCATGAATTTGGTCAACAATTGCTCACAATTTAATTTTTTTTTTCTCTTTTTTAAATGGCAGATCCTTGACTCTCTGATCAGAACACCAGCTCTTGACGACACAGTGTGGACATGAGGAAATATTTAAAGAAAGGGGCAAACCTCCAACAGGGAGCTGACTGAGTCCACTCTGACGTCACGCAGCCCAACAATGTGAACCACCTTTTGTCCATCCTCCCTGGCAAACAACCTGATGAAGGCAGAAAGAGAGAAAGAAGAGAGAGATTAAGAGGGAGAAGAAAATGAAAGTTTATTATAAATCCAAGTATTAAGAAGAGCTTCAATTTGATGATGATGTTACCAAAAATGTACTATCCCTATGGAAAACTGGGGCATTATTCATCGTTTTTTTTATCAAATGCTATCTGGTCATCTTTTTTATTTTTTTCAAGAGCAACTCCATCAAAAAAATCTCTTTTAACACAACAATACACACACACATTGACACAAACACACACCTTTTTCTGTGGTCCAACAGGTCATACAGCTGACCACAGTAGATTTCAAAGAAACTGACATACACCAGTAAGGGTGAGTGCATGTGTGTGGTGGAGAGGTAGGCAAAAATGTCCCGAACTGCCAGTGCATACAGGCCTGGTCTCCCAGGAGAACCCAACATGGTGTGAGTCTTCCCTGCACCTGTCTGGCCATATGCAAAGCATGTGGCCTGTCCTCTGTGGACGCACACACAGCACAAATAAAGATAGTTAGGGAGCGCAGATTCGTAGAAACACAAAGCCCAAACTACCTACAAGCATGTACGTCATGCCCCCAAATTATCTCATTTGGACTTTATGGTATTTGGATAGAAAGGATGGTAGGGTGACGACACACTCCATAAATACCGCTATATCAATGCTAACCTACCCACTGAGCATGTGCTGCACCAGAGGATATGCTGTTCTTCGATACACCTCCTCATTGGAGCTGTCCTCCCCAAACACCTGGTCAAAGTAGAACCTGTGCTGCAGGGACAAAAGAGCATTAAATAAACAAAACAACGGCGTAATGATCTGACATGGTGACCTGAAAGTAATAATACACCCTATACACAATTCCAGTAGTTAATCTGTTAAAAGTTTACTGAACATCATTACAGTTTGATGACAAAATGTGTTTATTTGGAGACACTGCTATCTTGAGTTGTACCTATACAGTACTGATACATAACAAAACATGGATTTGTCATCCTCTCCCCTCTGGACATTATATCTACCTGTAGTATGTACTGTGTGAGGTCCACAGCCTCTTTGCTTTCATGGACAATCACACACTCTCCACTTGGAGTTGTCACCACATCTGCCTCTCCTCTCCTGTCCTCTGTGCGTGTCAGAGGTCTTTTCCTCACACACACACTGATCCGCTGCCCCCCTGGTTGCCTGCAACACACACACACATACACACCAATCAAAATAAGGATGATCACATGCAAAGGAAACAATGCTCATAAGCAAACTTTATGCAAAAGAAGAGACACAATCATACAAAGAATGTAAATTACAAAGACGTTGTGCATGCATCGGAAACTTTGCCTCAATGCAAGTGTTGTAGCCATTTGGATACTTCATATTACTTTCTGAATGTCTTTCCTGTTCAATAAATGTATCTAACATGACACTCACTTTCTGTTTGGAGCAGGAGGGGAACTCAGTGGTAGTCCGTAGTTGTAGCCAGCTGTTCTCTTTGATTCATAAACAAGTGTTGGCTTAGCCGTGTGTTCAGTAGCCCTGATACTACTTATTTCTGGAGAGAGTTTTTCCTTCCTAGAAATTCCTTTTCCATCTTTGCGCCCATCTGTTTTGTTGCTAAACCTATTTGATGCCACTGTTTTAGGTCTGCAGGGTTTTGGTTTGTGGAATGAGACACACTTTGGTGATAATCTTGTGTGAGAGTTTGGCTCAGTGTTTGCTCCTGTGTGATGATCAGACTGATGACTTTGGACATACGGTCTGTGGTCGTTATTCCCTTTGCAGACACATTCCACAGCACCTCCAGTGTTAAGCTGCACAGGTATTGCTGATCCTTTGCCCTGGCCTGGCCCGTTATTTCTATTATGGTTTGTGCCTTCTGGATGAGAAAATAGCTTCGGATGATGATCGTCGGCTTCACAACTGAAATCAAGCCGTCTGCGAAAGCATGGTGGTTTGGAAAAACTTGCTGCGTTTAGCTTACTCACAGGAGCACCCTTTACATCCTCATCATCATATATATCTTCATCAGGATCTCCACATCCATCATAAGTAAAGCTGCTATCTGCTACAGCACCATCATCACCATCATCATATTCAAGATCAAGTGTTTTGACCATTTGGACCAGATGGAAGAGCCGAGATCTGTCCTCCATAGAGCGGATTCCCAGGATGGGATAGTCCTCCATGGTCAGCACTGAAAGGTGGGCTGCACGATGAATACCCACTGAGGTAAACCTGAAGGACAGGAAACAGATGGTCAGAGGAGGAGGGGACAGGACAAGTGTGAGATTGGATGTAATGTGAGTGAGCTTACCTGTCATAGTGACGCTGTAGCCCGACGGCCCTCAGACACTCATACAGGCAAAGTGACATTTCCTCCTCTTCCTTTTCTCTCTCTTCTTCTTTTACTTCACTCCACCTGCCCTGGGAGAGGGAAACATGTCGCTTTAGTCTCTCCATCAGTTGGTCACACAAAGGTGTGCAAGAAATGCCTGTAGGTTACAACTAGAATAATTCTATGACAACAGGCTAAAGAAACAGAAAATAACACAAAACAACTACAAACTTGAATCGCCACTACACAAGCTCCCTACACTGCTTTGTCCAAGACATTGTGCCCTTGCTGTTTTCTCTCCCTCTGGGATCCCTGTCAGAGACTGATGGTCAACGGTCTGGTCGGTCACTGTGTCATTACTACCACGCTGCACAGTTGTGGTGTCAGGCAAAGCACACAACACTGGTATGATGCTGAAATTTGACACTAGGTCAGGATGGAGCCGGGGCAGCACCATGCAGACAGTCACACATTTCTGTGCCGTAGCAAATATGATAAATATAGCAGGCCCAGACATGCAACTGTTGCTTCTTTGACTTGTACAGTAGATTGGCTGGCAGCTGCAATAGTCCTGCCATATGGCAGTGGAATGAGACCCTCCTCATATGTGTGCACAAGGTGAGAGTGCTGTTCATTACTGTGTTTATGTAACAGTACACCGCTTCAAATCATCCCCCTCTTACAGGTCTTTATTTCCTTCAGGCTGTGCCACAGTCCCTAACATGTGTTGGGATTTGAGTGTCAGCAACTGTTGATTCTGCAAATTGAATTACATGAAGACAACCTGCAGTGCAGTTTACGTTACATTTATGGCCAGTATAGCCACAGAGCATGAGGGAAAGGGGAAGTGGGTTGTTGACTCCTGTCCATGAGTAGAGATGGTCTGTTCTTAGAAACAAGTAGTGCTGGTCTTCAGCAGCTCCTAATGTATGTTCTGTGTATGGTGCGGAACATGATATCCAATACAATGCCAGTAAGAGTGTACTCTTGATCTGTCGAACGAAGGAGGACAAATGTCTAAAATTGCCAGACTTCAAATTGTCTGATAACAGTCTTTGTGTCTGTAATAAGGTTAAATATCTTGGACATTTCATTACTGAAGACATGACAGATGATGATGATATTTATAGGCAATGCCGCAAGATGTACACACAAGCAAACATTTTCTCACGGAAGTTTAGTCTGTGTTCAGATAGAGAGAAGATGTCTCTGTTCAGAGCATATTGTACACCACTGTATACAGCCCATTTGTGGTCAAACTATAAAAAAGCGAGCTTACAGAGACTTCAGGTCGCATATAATGATGCAATGAGAATATTACTAAAAAGACCAAGATGTTGCAGTGCAAGTGAAATGTTTGTGTATGCAGGCATAAATAATTTTCAAACTGTATTAAGAAATGTCATTTACACATTTACATGCCAGCTTAATCACTCTGAGAATGACATCATCTTCAGTTGTCTAACTTCAGATTTAGCACTACACCGTACCAATCACAGCTGTGGAGGCACTGGTATAGTTCTTTATATGTAAGGCATTGATGTATGTATATATTTATATTAATATTTTTAATATCTTTTAATCATGACTTTTTATAGTGCTTCCTGTATTGTAATGTACTATATGTAATGTACTGTTGTTGTTTTTTCTTTTTTCTTATCTGGACCTTGAGTCTGCAATAAAGTTTGAATTGAATTGAATTGAATTAGAACACCTCAAAATAAATAAAAAGTTGCTGGGGTTTTTATATCATTTAAATTAAATCAAAAGAAACATTAAGCCTATACATTATGAAACAATGAGGTGTTTGTACTTTGCAAATAGTTTTTATGTTATGAAATGACTGTACTGTAAAAGTTGTAAAGTTTCTCCAAATGGCAAGAATAAAAAGAAAAACGTACCTGAATCACCAGTGAACACAAACAACAGAACTGAACTGGCAACATGCATTAATCTTTCACAGAGTTGCTACCTGGAGTAGTATCACTATTTCCGTACACAAAGTAGGTCTCCATAGCGACGAAACGGTTTGCGGAGACCGCTGTGGGAGAGCAGCACAGCTCCTGTTCAGACAGGCTGGGACTGGCAGACAGACACACATGTGGCAGAAACTAGGATACGGAATTGTATCTGGTTTAAATGCAGAATGTCAGAAGGACAGCCGGTCAATTTACGCTCAGTTCAGCATGAAAGAGAGATAATCCCTCAGAGGGCTTAATGCCCACCACCAGCAAACCTGCTGAGACACAAAGCCTTCTCAGACTAACCCAGGAGCACATTTACCCCACTGGCTTCACAACATATAGCCTACTGTATGGAGAGCTGGGAATGATGGACATGCATATCTCTGGGTTTATTAATGATAACGTACGTGGATTATTATTATTATTATTATTAGGCTACTTGGGTTATCTGACACAATTTATAGCTATTGGGTAATATATTGTATAGACCACGGCTACAGTACAATACAATACAGTACAATTGTAAACTGGTAATTTGGTTTACCCCCTGAAAAAAATCAACAGGATAGATTGCATTGCATAAAAATATGGATAGATTGATAGATAGATATTTTTAGATAGTTTTTTTTATTGCAGTGTCTTATTTATTATATATTAATTATTTATCATATATTTATTATAGGATCTATGAGGGTAAATAAATAAGACAATACAATAACTACTAGATAGATAGATAGACAGATAATATTCATTGCGTTGTCTTATTTATTTACCCCTCATAGATCCTATAATAAATATAGAATATAAAAAATAAATATATAATAAATAAGACAATGCAATAAAATCAATCTTTTTATGCAATCTATCCTGTCGATTACTTATTATTTTTAAGGTGTAAACTAAATTGTCAGTTTACAATTGTATTGTACTGTACAGACCATCAGTATAGCTGTACTCTATACAATATATATTAGCGAATAGAAATTGTGTATAACTCAAGTAGCCTAATAATAATAATAATAATAATCCATTTGTTTTATCATTAATAAACCCAGAAGATACATGTCATACTGTAAAAAGAGAGATTTTCATGTCTTTTATATTATAAAGCAGGTTTAAGTGCTATATAAATACTGTTAAACTATTAAAACGCTCAATCCATGGAGAAATACACACAGCCCATATTCAGAAATTGTGTGTTTGAAACAAGCCATTAGGATTTCTGTCCATTTGTGATGTCATAAATCTACAATATTTAGACCATTTCACAGTTTTAAACGTAAACATACTAAATGTGTCTCAGTTTATTTCCTGTTGCAGTGTATGTGAATGACATCAGCCGACAGGATGTAAACATGGACCCACTCTGTTTCCTAGCAATGCAGTTCCGTTGCCATTCCGTTGAAATGCGCTAAAACGGAGCGTTTCAGACAGAGGATAAATACAGGAATATTCAGACACACAGTATGAGGGGAAATTTTTTTTTTTTTTTAACATTAAAGCATGTAAATATGTTCTAGTAGAAACCCAAAATACAAGCATGAACCTGAAAATGAGCACGATATGGAACCTTTAAGTCATAAAGGGGAATGAAGGACGCCATGGAATCTTGTTCATCAGCCCGTGTTTCACTGGGGACAACATTGAACGTAACACACAACATTGGCTCTTCCTCAAACTTACCAGACCCAATGGCTAAAAATGAAACGCTGACGACGTCTGGAGTGTATTTTATAACAGGTCCAAGTAAGTATAGCCGGCCTGTTTTATACAGATAAAGCACCAGCACAT